>JABUQX010048881.1:17500-25000 GCA_015478945.1 Trachelipus rathkii | reverse complement strand
GTAAGGTGTTTATGAAATTTAGAATGTTGTGTGGGTTGGTTGTGACTGGGACAGCTGCAAATATGTCATCTACATATCCGAGCCAGACACAACCGGAAAGAAGTTGGTGAGGGAGAATGTGGTAATGTTCAAAAAGTTCCATGTATGTGTTGCTGAGCAAGGGTAACAGGGGAAAACCCATGCTCAGGCCTTGTGTTTGTTTATAAGTGTTGAACAAATTGAAAATAGTTATGTTGTATGTCATAGACACTCAAACCAAAACAAAATTACCAACCTCTACAATTATATACTTACTTCGGATGAATCAGACCTATTGGGATTCGGTTTGACTATGGTCTTGAAAAACAGAGACCCTTAGCCCAGATTCCTACAAGACCTGGATGTATGGAAGAAGAGAGAAAGAGACCCGGATTGCAACATCGACATCCTCACAGGTATAATATACACCGCAGTTACCAACGACACCGCTCCGCAATTCCCTTCGAAGTTTTACACTGCACTGGACAAATTGAAAAACAATAAAAACATAGTGATCTCAAAGGCAGATAAAGGTAACGATATTGTAATTATGAACAAACAAGACTATCTCATTAAATGTCACACATTACTAAACAGCCACAACTACGAAAAACTCATAAAAATCCTCACACTACATCCCTCTTTCAACACCACGCTCATCACCATATTAAAAAACCGCCCTAAACTTTATAAACAATTCAGAGCTTACATGACCAACATACTCCAGTTCTACGGAATACCTAAAACACACAAACACAACATTCCATTACGACCTGTCATCTCCAACATTAATAGTAATACATACAAACTATCCCAATGGCTTTCCAAACAGCTCAAAACCATACGTCGCACCGGAAGTACACAGAAAGTTTTTTGATATAAAACAACAAGGATCGCATTATGAACACCTTGGAGGGGGACTTTAAATTGGATTCCTTCATTAATAATATTCTATTAACAGGCAAAAAATGGCAGGTCATGGCTAACAAGAGTCAACGACAACCAACCGATCAGACCGCTGAACATCGAACCTAGTATCCGTTCTCGAGTTTCAAGATTTAGTTATCAAGATTGAACAAAATGCAAAGAGGCACAGAAAAGCTTATCTGAATGTTATTTGTCGCATTTTTTAAAGTTTTTTTAGACGAGATAAAGTAAATTAAAGAAATATTTTATCTTAAGGGGTTTATTTGCACCAATAGGTCTAGCTGTGGAATTTTTAGCAGCTTTCAAACAGAACTTATATATATATATATATATATATATATATAATATATATATATATATAAGTATATATATTATATATATATAATATATTATATATTATATATATAAAAAAAAATATATATATATATATATATATATATATATATATATATATAGGTCAGCATCCCGAAAAGTTCAGGCATGTAACTAGAAAACTAAAAGCTACACGAAAATAAATATCATTTATTAATCAGGAGACATTTTTACCGCGAATTTAAAAATAAAATAAAAAAATAACGCTTTTTAATAAAATTATAAAATGTTTCTAGTAATTATGACATTTTTTACAGTTTTTTGACAATTCGAAAATGCCGCTTACTCCGACTGAGGACTGAAAGGTGCCAAAATGTTGAATTTTTTTTTTTAAAACGGACGAATACCCACGGGTAAACAAGAACGATGGAGAGAGTCGGGGTTTCCCGGCCTAGGTGGACGACGGGGGGTACTTCGTCCCCCCCTCTGTCCCTCCGTCGGCTCGAACCCCCAAAAGGATATAAAAAGAAAAAAAAATATATTTTCTCCAAAATCGGTATTGGCAAATTTTTGCTCGATCTCGAGACTTACTGCAGTTTTCCAAGGTCAATCAGAGCGTGCTCTATTTCAAGTCTAAGATATTACTAAATTTTAAGAAGTTATTAATAAATATTAGAAAAATAAATTTTATTTTAGTTTCCTCGATGAAATTACTTCCTGAAATCAAAAATGTTATTTATTTTCCTGTAGATGTTATAGTTTTATATATATATATATATATATATATATATATATATATATATATATTATATATATATATATATATATATATATATATATATATATATATATATATATTATTTTATATATATATATATATATATATATATATAATATATATATATATATAATATATAATATATATATATATATATATATATATATATATATATATATATATATATATATATATATATATATATATATATATATATATATATATATAAGAAATATTATATAATATACAATATATAATATATGTATATATATTATAGTATAATTATATATATTTTATATATATATATATATATATATATATATATATATATATATATATATTGATTTACAAAGGAATGACAGAATGATTAAAAAGACATGGAGTGGGATTCATCCATGGACAGAGAATGTCTCCTATTCTACAGTCAGTTGAGGATTAAAATGAGAGACTCATAGAGTAATCTCTCAAAATGAAAGTAAAAAAGTATCGAATGTATCAAGTTTATTTGTGGAGCTCCTTGAGGGTCGCATAGAAATGGTGAGAAGAGAGGAAGAGATATACTTGCTGTTAGGGAATTTCAATGTAAGAGTTGGAGGAGATTATGAGACCGTATGGGGAGGATGTAAGAACCTTGGAGGGAGAAATTATAATAGATTTTTGTATGATAAATAATCTCAAAGTTATTAATTCCTATTCTCCGCACAGATATTCCCATATGTATATACGGTACAGGTGGAACAGTAATATTGGAGAATTTATTCAAAGATCTATTATAGATTTTGTACTTAGTTGAGATAGAAGAATTGCACAGGATGTGTAATTATTACCAGGAGTTACCTTAGACTCAGACCATAGACTGGTAGAGGCGGATTTGAAAATAAAAACTGATAAAATGCAAAAGAGAGAAAAATATGTGATTTTAAGGCAGAATCTTTGAAACAGCAAGAGAAGTAAAGATTATGTCTAGTAAAACTAGATGAGAAGATTGAAGAAATGGATAATGAAGAAGCATATGTGAATATACAGAGTGTAATAGAAAGCACAGTAGTAGAGTGTTTAGGAAAAAAGTGAATAGGGGCGCAGGAAAAGACGCACATTTTGGTGGAATTAGGCAGTGAAATAAACGTTAAAGAGGAAAACAACAAAATTGAGAGAATGGCTTAATAGAAGAACTGTACAAATAAGAGAAGAATACGTGCAAGCCCGGAACAGATCATAAAGAATTAAAAGAGGAGAAAAGAAGCAAGCTGCAAGAAAAGTAGCTCAAGAATTAGAAGAAGACGTGACAGGAAACAAAAAAAAGATATATAGATCAGCAAAAATAGATAAGGGACCAAAAAAAAAGGATTAAAAATATTAAGAACGAAGAGATCCTAGTAAAACCCGAGGAGATAAATAGGATGTGGATGTGCTATGTTGAGAATATTTTGAATGCTGATATAGAGGACCATGAAATAGATTACGAGGAGAGAGTTGTGGGGGGGGGAGTGAAGACCTTATAACAAGACAAGAATATGAAGAAGCTCTAGAGGATATGAAAAATGGGAAGAAGCCAGGAGAAGACAGTGATGGTGTAAGGGAAGGTGCCAGAAAGATAGGGTAAAACTCTCATAATCCCATATGCAAAGGAAAAGGAAATACAAGTGTTTACGAAAATTATAGAGGATTCTCTGATTGACCATCTGACAAAGAAGGAAAGAAGATTGAGGGTGGTTGTAGAGTCGCAGTTTAGTGAAGAGCAGCATGGATGCCGCAAAAATAGAAGTACGACAGACTTCATGTTTGCCTTGAGAATTGTAGTCGAAAGAACGTGGGAATTTAATATGAAGGAGTTTGTTGCTTTTGTAGATTTGAGAAAGGTTTTTGATTCTGTGCCTAGAAAAAGATTATGGATTTTTTTTTTTTTTACATGATACTACCACTCACAGGCAGGGCCCTTTTCAAAAAGAGGGGGCAAAAAAGTAAATAAATAAATAAAAAAATTACAAAAAGAAAAACAAAAATTAAAATAAATGGAAAGTAAACCCACCCTGTCCCTTGCCTAACAAAATTCCCTCAGGTGGGCGCAGAAGCGGGACTTAAATAGAGGAAGATTGAATATTGCATGGAGAATAGAAGGCAAGGAGTTCCACAAAACAGATGTGACTGGAAAGAAGGAGGCACCACAACAAGTGATCCTTGAGTGTCAATATCTCAACAATTGTATGGGTAAACAAGGATCTCTTGTCTGTTTACGAAGGACAACCGCAGTGGTGGGAGGATATGCAGAAGAGACAATTCTCTAGAGAACTTGCCGTTGTAATACCTATAGAAAAGAGATAGAGCACCAACGTTACGTCGCAGAGAAAGAGGGTCAAGGGTGTCAGAAAGTATGGGACAGTTTATAAGCCTCTTAGGTTAAGGGAGTATTGTGTTGTTAACTGAAAGCTAAGGAGAGCAATTCGGAGTATGTATGAGGTCTGTAAATGTAATGTGAGAACAGGTTATGAAAACGAAAACTGTTTTAATGGTCGTACAGGAATCAAACAAGAAAGTGTATTGTCTCCAATACTCTGTATTGCATATTTAGATTTGATGATGAGTAGAGTGAGGAAGGAGGTGGGTGAATTTGAAGTAGATATAAGGGCATGTGCTGATGATTTGGCGTTTTGGAGCTAGGATGAACAGAGGTTTAGGTTGGTGATGACTAGTATTTCAAATAAATTGAGAGAAGCGGGATTGATGATGAATGTATAGAAAACAAAGATTCTTGTTAAAGGCAGAGAGGAGGAAGAAGAACTGAAAATGTTGGTAGAAAGGGAGGATTAAAAATGTAGGATGATATAAATATCTTGGTAGGGTTTTTGCAATGGAAGGAGGAAACATCAGAGATATCATGGACAGGATAGCGCAAAACGAAAGGCCAACAAATTGATGTGCTTGTAAAGAGAGGTATTTATTACAGCGTATTGATGCCTATTATGTTGTATGGAGCAGAGACATGAATTACTACTAAGACGGATGAAAGCAGAATACAATCTCCAGAGATGAAGATTCTGAGAGCTATTTTGGAGAAAACTAGAAAAGACAGAGTAAGAAACGTGATCGTAAGAGAGGAAGAATGTGTAAGATTTGCTTTTCACAGAATAGATGCAGCTAGATTAAGATGGTGGGAACATTTGGAGAGGATGGCAATGAATAGAGTGGCTAAGTGAAGATAGTGAAGGATGCCGGAGCGGGTGAGACCGAGAGAAACACCTAGAAAAAGATGGAAGGTCTCAGTGGAGGAATTGTTTTTGATAAGGCATGGACTTTTCACAATGAAAAACATTGATAGAACAGAATGTGCCATTTCATATAGGAAGATGGAGGATGACGCTAATCCGTTTGACAGGCTGAATGGACTACCTAGGAGGGAATGTAGATGTAGATATAAAACCAAATCATCAGCATACAAAAAGCAGGCCACCCTCCACCTTCTTCCATTTCCAATCAGTCTAATACCTTGAAAACACCTCTCCCTCAAATTCTTTCATCACTCCATCCATATATAAATTAAAAAGCCAAAGTCACATAACACATCACTGTCTCACTCCACTATTAATATTAAATCATTCACTTTCCACTCCATCTATTCTTACACACGCTTCATTATCGACTTTCATACTTTTGATTCCATTCATAAGCCTACCACCAACACCATATATCACTTCTACCTGACACAGAGATTTCCTACTAATCCTGTCAAACGCCTGTTGCAAGTCCATAAAACCTAAATATATTTTATTCCTCTTTTTTCTCATTTTCTCAATCATTTGTTTCATTGTGAAGATTTGATCCATGCATCCTCAAACACTTCCTAAATACACCTTGCTCTTCGTCAACAAGTCCCTCAGTCATTCGACGTACTTTCTCAACCGAAATATCAGCATATATCTTCCTTACAACACTCAATAAAGTAATTCCCTTATAGTTCCAACAGTTCCCCTTTTCTCTCTTACATTTATATAAGTGTGATACTACTAATGCTTTCCTCTAATCTTCCTGAACTGTTCCCTCAATAAATGCTTTGTTACACAACTTCCGTATCCAGTCAATCAATATCCTGCCACCATTCTTGACCATTCCACTAATAATCCCATCTACATCTGAGGATTTACCATTCTTCAACTTTCTCACTCTACCTGTAATTACTCCCTACTAATTACCTCATCCCCCAAATACTTATTTCATCTTACACCATAAAACCACGCATATTCACTATCACTGCCAATGTTATGCAGATTTTTGAAGTGTTTCTTCCACACTCTCCTCACACCCATTTCATAATTCACGAAAGTGCCCTCCCTATTCATTATTCTTTTAAGATTCCCCTTACTCTCTTTCTTAACTTTTCGTACTTCCTTCCAGAAGAGCTACTATCGCCTTGTAAATTTCCATTCATTCTCCTTCTAAACTGTTCATTTACCTCTTTTAGAACCCTACATATGAAACTTATATATTTCCTTACGCCATCCTTACTCCTTCTTGCATTCTATAGAGACCTCATCACTGGCTTCTAGCACATTCAATCACGCCTCTTTCTTACTTTTAACAGCATGTATCCCTTCTTTATTCCACCACACACCATTGACATTTTTACTTCTTACTTTAGCACATCCACATACTTCTATTGCAGTACTAACAAAGGCTTCCTTCATTTGAGTCCAGATTTGTTCAGTTTCACGTTGTTCACATTCAACTGATTTATTTGCAAGTGATCTAACATAATTTCCTTATAACCTTGTTCATTTAACTTCTCACTCTTAATTTTCCCCACATCCTTCCTTATCTCTTTCCTCTCCAATCTGAAGCTCCTACTCACCAGATCGAAGACATCATTCTGGTTATCCCAGAAAGTGACACTCTCAATAACATCGAACTCAGATAGACCATATGTTACAATCACACATACCTTGACTTTCTCAAACTTGAATTTAATTATTAGTATTTTAGTTGTCAACTTGTCACACAAACAAAATCGGCAATAGCTCTGCGCCACAAGTCACTCATCAGAATCACAACTCCTTCTCCCCTCTCCCTCATCACACACACACACATTTCCCTCCACACCACTCATCTTCACCGCTTCCTTTCATCTATTTTTTTCAGTCACAGCAAGCAAATCAAATTTACCCTTTCTAAAATTATATTTATAAACTCTCTCCATTTATTCCTTTAATACTCCATGTACCCAGACGATTCATACAATTTCACCGAAACATACAAGATCGCTTACGGCTGTGACGACAAGGCTCGAGGCATGCACAAGCATTACTAGCAAAAATATTAGTGATAGCGGGTCGCCAAAACAGCTACCATTTTTGTTTCAGTCACCTCCTACAGCACACAAAACTTGCGCCTTTGGAATTCTTTCCCCCCCACACATAGTGATATATGAAGAAAATGTTTTCTATAATATTAGTAGTATTTTATGATCTGTATGA
>JABUQX010048881.1:7500-12500 GCA_015478945.1 Trachelipus rathkii | reverse complement strand
CCGGAATTAGCTGCTGCATAAAAGAGATACAAATTGGTCGTAAGAGATCTTGTTTATATCCTTCAGGCAACAACAGAGACCGTAGGAGACGAGATTGATGAGTTTTCTATAAATCGATCAACTTTTCAAAGCGAGTTCTTCAAAATCCTAAAAATAATCGTGCAAAAAATTAAATCTCGTTGTCACGAAAAGTCCCAAATTTTGTTACACTCTCACTGGATGGTAACTTTACCTTCACTTAAATGTCAGATACCACAGAGACAAGACTTCACTAGTTATTATTACGTTAACACAGGAAAATGAACCATTAATGAAGTTTCCAGAATTATTAAAAACTCATCAGGTAGGGAACATTCTAGGCCTGTATGCAATTACAGGTAAAACAGCGCGAAAGAAAAGTCATGGTTAAGAAATTTTGTCATTGAAACAACTGCATCCTAATCAGGTCGATATCAATCGCGGCCGTTGTACTTACTGAACAACATCTAAACAGGAATATATTGAGTTTTCCCATGCCAAATTATTTATCATTAATGAATTAGTTTTACGATTATAGCATTGAAGGCAAAATAACAAAGTAGCGAAGCCAGTCCCAGCGAACTACCCTTTTTTAATTCATCCCGAGATAATGGAAGCACAGAACCTAAAATAATACCGTTAAATCAAGATCTCTTTAAAAAACTTTTTCAAAGAAAAGGAGTTGTTCAAGTGCTGAATTCCTTAATAAGAACTTAATTTAAAAAAGTCATCAACGGAATGATTACCTGAAGCTTATTGGTTATGCAAACCATATTATGGGTGGACATTTTGCTCCAGAACTAAAAAATCTTCCTCAAGGAACTGAATCATCAAGGCTCATTTCCTGACACGGCCAAATTTATTCTTTAAAAATTATTTGGTATTAAGACCATGAACTTCAGTTAAATAAATACGAGTTCCTTACAGTTTCTTGCATATTAATTGCTCCACATTCCTTAATAAATTCAGCCTTAAGCATTGCTCATGAATCACATTTAAATTTTCATTCTGGTTTTTTAAAAACATTAAAAAATTTAAGACTATAGATCTCATCTTTCGGAAACGCCAGTTTTACCCGCTATTGTTAAATGTAACTCATTGAAACAAACATAACGTCATACGAAATTTAAGTAACGAGTGTCAAAACCTATTCAAGAGGTAATTGTTCAACATGGTAGAGTAGACGATTAAATTCTTTGCCGTAGTAGTTGACTTTAATTGTATTATTATTATATTATTATTATTATTATCTTTATGTTATTATTATTATATTGATTATTATTATATTATCATTATTATTAATTATTATTAATAGTATATTATTATTTATTATTATTATTATATTATTTTTTATTGCTTATTATTATTATCTTATATTATTTTTATTATTATTTCATTATTATTATTATTATTTTATTTTTATTATTATTAGATATTATTATCATTATCTTATCATTATTCATTAATACTTCTCATTATCCATGTATCATTATTCATTTATTCTTATTTTATTATTATATTATTTTATTATTATTTATATTATTATTATTATTAGTATTATTATTTATTATTATTAGTATTTATATTATCTATTTTTATTTATTATTATTCATTATTCTATCTATTATTATTTAGGAAAAGCCGTGGATAATTACAACAAAGCCGCATGAATCTGTGTCTAAGATCATAATAAGCGCCGATTTCTTAAAGAATGCCCCATCTACATGACAAACCATTCTACATCGAAAATCCGCTAAGCGCGATTGTTTGCAAAAAGGAATATGTACAGTATTCCCATGAACATAATGAGACATTCTAATATAAAAGTGTATCTGATATCCTCAAGCGACAATGAGAGCAGTCCATCAGCGAGCAACTCTGATGATTCAGAACCAGTCATAACAGGCCATAATTGGTGACTCGTCAGTGTTATCTACGATAAGTATCTAAGTATCAAAAATCCTTTGCAGAATAGGTGTGAGTTTTCCACACTCACGCAATAAGGTATATAACTCTGATTCGGTAGACTTTCTGGTAAGATAATGATATCAAAAAGCTTCTGCAAGGATGATAAGAAATTCTGTCTTTCCGTTTCGATGGGAAAAGATTTTAAAAAACGAGTCCAAGTTGTTCCGCTTGAGAAGTGCAATAAGAGATTAGACATGGAGTAGCCAGGTGCAAACGCTATCTTCTCAGTTGTTATATTGATCTAAAGAAATAACTGGGGCTATGATGCCTGCAAGCATTAAAAATTGTTATGTACAAAGACACCCGCCAGCACCGGAAGATCAAATGGCGTTGTTGCACAGACTACAAGAGAGTGATAGTTAGAAATGGTTTGACATGCCTAAATAATTGGATGGATGTGATCATCATATTTTAGAAGAATATTGAGACACGTTGCTAACTATTACTTTCTAAGGAAATATCACGCTCTTGATCTTGCAACAACGCCATTTGATCTTCCGTGCTGGCGGCGTGTCTTTCACATAAATTTTAATGCTTGCCCAAGCATCATAGTCCCCAGTTATTTCTTTAGCGCATCATATACAACCTGAGAAGATCAGCGTTTGCACCTGGCTACTCCATGTCTAATCTCTCTAGTTGCACGCTTCAAGCAGACAACTTGGTACTCGTTTTTTAAAAACATTTTCCCATCGAGGCGAAGACAGAAGTTCTTATCATCCTTCAGAAGCTTTTTGATATCATTCATCTTTTATCCAGAAAGTCTCCGGACTCCAAGTTATATACCTTATTGCGTGAGTGTTGGAAAACTCACACGCTTATTCTGAAGATTTTTGCATACTTTAGATACTTTATGCGTAGATAACTACTGACGAGTCACCAATTTTGAGGCCTGGTTTATGACTGGTTCTGCATCATCAGAGTCGCTCGCTAATGGACAGCCCTCATTGTCGCTTGAGATATCAGATACACTTTTCATATTAGATGTGCTCACATGTTCATGGGATACTGTAACATATTCCCTTTTTTGGAAACAATCCGCTTAGTGATTTCATATGAGATGTTCTGTCTCCATGTAGATGGGCATTCTTTCAAGAAATCGGCGCTTATTTATGATCTAGAACACAGATTCATGCCGGCTTTTGTTGTAAGTTCATCCACGGGTTTTTCCCTAAATAATAATAATAATAATAATAATAATAATAATAATAATAATAAATATCAATAATAATAATAATTAATATAATAATAATAATCATAATGCAATAAATAATAATAATTAATAATAACTAATAATAATAATAATAATACATGATAATATATGATACATCTTATGATATATATATGATATGCATAACGATAAAATAATAACATAACAATAATAATAAAAATAATAATAAATAATAATAATAATAATAATCAATTAACATTAATAATTAATAATTAATAATAATGATACTAAAATAATAATAATAATAATGATAATAATAATAATAATAATAATAATAATAATAATAATAATAATAATAATAATAATAATAATAATAATAATAATAATAATAATAATAATAATATAATAATAATAATAATAATAATAATAAAACAATTAAAGTAAATTACTTACCAAAGAATTTATCGCTCTACTGCTACCATGGAACAATATACCTCTTGAATAGTTTTGACAATCGTTACTTAAATTTCGTATGATCTTTATTTTGGTTTCAATAGTTACATTATAATCAAATAGCGGTAAAACTGGCGCTTCAGAAATGATGGAGATCTATAATCTCAAATTATTTTAATGATTTTAAAAAACACAAATCTTGATTTGGTGCCGCTTCCAGTGAATTGCACGTATACCATGGTTTTATGTAAACTTTTACAATAATATGCAAAGAAACTGTAGGAACTTCGTATCTTTATTTCAAAACTGAAGTTCATGTCTTAATACCAAATACATTTTTAAAGAATAAACTTGCTCGATTCAGGAAATGAGCTTGATGAATAGTTCCTTGAGGAAGATTTTTAAGTTCTGAGCAAAATCTCCACCCAAATATGTTATGCATAACTCAATAAGCTCAAGGTAATCATTCGTGATGACTTCTTTTTTAAATTAAGTTCCTTATTAAGGAAGTTCAGCACTTTGAACAACTCCTTTTCTTTTGAAAAAGTTTTTAAGAGATCTTGATTAACGGGATATTATTTATATTAATGTGCTTCCATTTATCTCGGGATGATTTAAAAAGGGTATTTCTGGACTGCTAGCTACTTGTGTTATTTTGTCTTCAAATGCTATACGTAAAACTAATTCATATTAATATAACTAATTTGGCATGGAAAATTCAATATATCTCTGTTTAATGTTTGTTCAGTAAGTACAACGGCCGCATTGATACGACCTGCATTAGATGCAGTTGTCTTCAATACAAAAATTTTTAACCATGACTTTTCTTTCCCTGTTTGATAATGAATTCATTACAGCTCTAGAATGTTCCCTACCTGATGAGTTTAATAATTTTGGAACTTCACTAATTGCTCATTTTCTGCATTACGTAATAATAACTAGTTGGAAGCCTTTCTTCTTTTGAGTATCTGACTTTTAAGGAAGGTAAAAGTTACCATCCCAGTGAAGTGTAACAAAATTTGGAATACTTTCTTGAAACGCAGATTTAATTTCTTTAGCACGATTATTTTTAGGTTTTGAAGAACTCGTTGAAAAGTTGATCGATTTATAGAAAAACTCATCAATCTCGTTCCTACGGTACTTCTGCTGTTGCCTAAGATATAAACAGATCTCTTAACGAATCAATTTGTATCTCTTTTATCAGCAGCTAATCCGTATGATGTCTTTAGTTCCTCTCTTCCACACTTTCTCTATGCATCCACTATGGGTTTAAAACAAAATCTTCATTACTGCTTTCAGATGAACTAGAGATCGCCGTATCTGTATCATCTACTCCGATTTGAGAGAGAAAATATGGATTACAAAAAGTTTCTTGATACTTTTATTTCTCTTC
>JABUQX010048881.1:0-2500 GCA_015478945.1 Trachelipus rathkii | reverse complement strand
TTTTCTCTTGAGATCTATCTAACCTTAATGAACTATCTAAGTGATTTATAGAGACAACATATTTCTCATCGATATCTACTATGTGGTGGTCCGGGCGAAAGAAATTCAAAGGCGCAAATTATTTCGATATAGTTGCTGCTGAGTTGACTGAAACGAAAAATGGGTATAGCATGTTTCTCGGATCGCGTACCGGCGGACTCACTAATATTTCCTCGCTCAGTAATCTTGTGCAATCGTCGTATCCGCAGACCAGTCTGTCTGTCACACTAGCCTGTTAAGGCTGTCAATCTTGTATTTTCGGCTAATTGAAAATTGTGGCTTTAAGAATCTTCTGCAGACCGTATCCATGTTCCATCGGTAGTAATATAAAGTCGTTATAAGAGGAGTCAATATAAAATATATTCTATACGAGTCGTAAATTCTTGATTTTAGCTTTGCATGTGACTGAAAAACATAGTACTGCAATTAAGGAATAGCCGGGGAGGATTCGCTTGTTGTTTATCAATCCGAAATAATTTTTACCGGCGAACAAAGTGAAGATGTGAGGAGACAATGTGTTGCTGTGTTGTGGAGGCAGTGTAGAGGGTTTAGAGATACTGTCTGATGATATATAAGTCACTTGCACAAAGTGACTTGGTGCGCAGAGTAATAGCTTTGATTTCTTTGTATATTGACTTGACAAAGTTGACACCTAATAGTCCTTCAATTAAATATCTCAAGTTTGAGAAAATCAAGTACTATTGTGTGATTGTACACTATTATCGTTCTACTCTGAGTTCTCAGTGTTATTGAAGCTGTCTCTTTCTGGGCTGATACCCATGAATGATGCTCTATCGATCTGTGAGTAGCAGTAGCTATCACACTAATATGTGTAGAGGAAAGAGATTAAGAAAGGA
Organism: Trachelipus rathkii; assembly: GCA_015478945.1. NCBI lineage: Eukaryota > Metazoa > Arthropoda > Malacostraca > Isopoda > Trachelipodidae > Trachelipus > Trachelipus rathkii. Next base: position 1,604 of record JABUQX010048881.1, on the reverse strand, counting down.
TTTGAGGTGAAATTGTCATGATGAAATTAATTCACCTGATGTACCATAGTCTATGCGAAGAGTATCGTTTAGTGATCATTGCAGTAAGATTCAGGGTTTCCGAATTATACCGTTGACGGTGGGAACTTAGACAAATCGTGGGATCAAATGAAGGGAGAGGCCTGTTGTTCATAGGCGACGATTTAGGGGAATATTAGTAAGTAGTGCTATACCTTAGGTATTCAAAAGACAAGTACAGAGAAAATGGTCAATGGCTCGTCTATCTAGCTGTGAGCACCTTCTGCGACGTTTACATAGATTACTACAGCTCTATCTCGTGCGGTCAGACAAATATGGGATTCACTCGCAATCATGCTCAAAGCACGGGGGTTTCTCTGCTTCCCCACTCTTGGGGCTTCTGTTATATTGTGATTTAATTTTCATGAGGTCTCTATGCATCAAAGGAGTAAGAGTGGCGTAAGAAATTATATAAGTTTCATATGTAGAGGTCTAAACAGAGCTAATGAACATTTTTAGAAGCGAGAATGAATGAAATTTACAAGGCGATAGTAGGCTCTCTCTGGACCAGCAAGTACCGAAAGTTAGATAAGAGAGTTAAGGAATCTTACAATAATAATGAATAGGCAGGGCACTTTCGTGAAATAATTGAAGGGCGAGAGAGAGTGTGGAAAACACGCTTTCAAAATCTGCATAACTTGCAAGTGATAGTGAATATCCGTGTTTTATGTGTAAGATGAATAATATTGGGGATGAGGGTAATAGTAAGGATCTAATTATCAGGTTAGAGTGAGCAAGAAAGTTTGATGTACGGAGAAATCTTTATTTATAACTATCACTTCAGATAAGCGCTGTTAAGATGCATTATTAGTGGAATATGTTCAGAATGGTGCGGCTCATATCTGAGCTGCGATACGGAAGTTTTTGTTAACAAAGCACTTATGAGGGAACAGCTTCCCATGTGAGATGTGTGGGGAAAGCTGATTAGTGGTATCACACTTAGAACGATAGACTGTAACATTAGTAGTATAAATGAACATGTCTGAAACGATATAAGGAGGACTTTATTAGAGTGTTGTAAGGAAATATTGCTGATATTTTCGGCGTTGAAAAGTTACGTGATGATGTACTGAGCGACTTGTTGACGAGAGCAAGGTATAGCCATGTGTTAGAGATGCATGGATCAAATCTTTCCAATGAAACAAATGATATGAAAAATGAGAGAAAAGGACGGAATTAATAAGTATTATTTAGTTTATGGCGACTGTGCCAAACAGGCGTTTGGACAGGATTGCAGCTGTTAGAAAATCTCGTACTATTGTCACAAAGTAAACGTTGGTGACTACGTAGTATTTCAAGGCTCGTAGCTTAGATGAATCAAAACACGTAGTGAAAGTCGATAAATGAAGACGTAGCGTAAGAATAGATGAGTGGAAAGTGAATACTTTAATATCTAATAGTGGGCTGAGACATGCATTGTGCTATGTGCTTCGGCTTTTTAATTTATCATATGGATGGAGTGGATGAAAGATTTGACGGAGAGTTGTTTTCAAGTAATCCGTAGACTGATTGGAAATGCTTGTAATTGTCGCGCTTATTGTTTGTTC
>JABUQX010048880.1:25000-32500 GCA_015478945.1 Trachelipus rathkii | reverse complement strand
ATACATAAAAATTTGGATTTATCGATTTATCGGTTATCGCCTTATCGGCGATATTTTTATCACAAGTTATCGGATATCGGTTATCGATGATAAGGTTTTCGTTATCGATTTATTGGTTATCGCGATAACATTTTTCGTTATCGTGCCCACTATGTCGTATATAATAGTATATATATATAATATATATATATATATATATTATATATAGTATATATATATATATATATAATATATATATATATATATATATATATAAATATAATACAAATATATATAATATATATAGTATATAATAATATAATACAACAAATAATAAATATATATATAGATATATATATATATAGTATATATTTAATATTGAAATTTTTTTCCTTAAATTTTTTTTATATAAATTCAAATAAAGTATTTTAATTAAAGATAAATAAATAATTTTTAATATAATTATAATACATATATATAATAATATATATACATTATATATATTATATAATAATATATATATTAATATTATAGTATATATATATATAATACATAGATAATATAATATATATATAATTATATATTATATATATATATATATATTATATATATATATATATATACTATATATATAACATATATTAATATATATATATATATATATAATTATAATATATATATATATATATATATATATAATATATATATATAGTATATATACATATATATATATATATTTATATATATATATATATTAATAACTATAATCTATATAAGTATCTTTCCTTTTATATTTAATTGTTCTGTAAATGTTAATTTTTTCATAATATGTAACTGATATGGTGTGAATTACTTGATAAAATTTTCAGAATGCATGCAATACAAAAATACAAAGCTACTTTTAATACATCAGTATAAATCTTTACCCTTTTATTATATGGATGTCTTTTAATTACTTTAAATGTTATTAATATTGACAGATTGACACAACATATGATAATGAATACTTACATTTCAGAATAATTATGTTTATTGATTTGGAAAATACTTGTTGGCGAGGTTTTAAAAATTTCAGACTATTGTAGGATCTAAGCAAACACACTCAAGCTGTTGGATCCTAAGAGTACTGGGACAGGACCTAAACGTGAGTGAGTGATATTCTCTTCATATAAAGTACCATTGCGGATCTATAGTCTGCCTAATACAATTACATGAGTACTGCAAATATTCACTAGAATAGATACATGAAACCGACGATGGCCACAGCGCAATATTACTGCGCGGGACATGAAAATATTTTCTATATGAGATGTTGTTGTAAACTTTTATTATGTCATTTTGTATTTTCAAATTTTCCGTTTTCTATATTAGGAGTCGATCATTTATTTCTTACTTAACCATTTTTAATTTTATTATACAAATATTCTGTTTCACTCATAAGAGTTTCTAAAAAACCGTTAAGTGTCTGAATATAACATTTTGTTGTATAGAAACAATTTGTTTTATCTAACCTAAAGCTATAACTCGATAAGGCAATAGAACAAATAGCCCCAAAGTGACCTTTTTCCCGACTCTCTTTGCTGTATGTCATTACGGTTTTACTGCTTTAGAGTCTGTAAAAACAAGTTTTTACATACCCTATAGCTGCAACTCCATAGGGCAGTAGAGCAAATAGCCCTGAAGTGACCCCCACCCTAACCCTCTTTGCGGCACGTCTTTGCTGCTTTACTGCTTTAGGGTCTGTAAAACATGTTTTTGCATACCCTAAAGCCTTAACTCCATTGAGCCGCAGAGTAAATAGCCCTGAAGGGATCCCTCCCTTATCCCTCTTGAGTGCGTCTTTTACGGATTTACTGCTTCTAAGATCTGTAAAACATGTTTATACAGACCCTAAAACTGTAACTCTATAATGTAGTAGAGCAAATGTGTCCGTAGTGGTTCCTTTCCCCTCTCTCTTTGCGGTATATCTTTACGGCTTTACGGCTTTAGGGTATGTAAAAATATGATTTTACTGACCCTAAAGCTGAAACTCGATAAGGTAATAGAGCAAATAGTCCAGAAAGAGTCCCCTCACCCACCCTGATATACACTTTGAATTTACTGCTTAAATGCTTTACGCATATTATTCACTGTTACAACCCCTATTTTACCACCCATTTTTGTTTATATATATATATATATATATATATATATATATATATATATATATATATATATATATATATATATATATATATATATATATATATATATATATATATATATATATATTCTTTATGTATAGGATATGAAAAAGTTGTTTACTCTAAAATATTATTACATAATTACTATATTAGTAAAATATATAATGTGTGTACATGTATAAAGAAACTTCATCTCCATCCACAGACCGTAATTTTCTCTATATGACCTTCCAGTATAGGTATCATATTTTATACTTTAAAGTTATATCGAAGTATGTAAGAACGTGTCCCTCTTTTACATCAACTGATGCATGCATTCGGTAACCATTGACAATATATCATTTGATTTGTAATTACCACAGGTGTACCAAGATTTTAAAATAAGCCACCACCTTAGAATATATGTTACAATCCCCGTAAATATACTTTTAACCGGTAAATAAACACTGTTCATACTGTATAGGTCTGTGTACAACTGATATCACCCTCTAGGATATATTCCCTACCCCATTGAAATACGCCGCGCCATATTGATTGTATATTGATATCACCCTCTAGGATATATTCCCTACCCCATTGAAATACGCCGTGCCATATCGATTGTATGAATTCGAACACATTTCATAAAATTAAAGTGAAAATGCTTAAAATCAAATTGAAACTTTAATACTAAAGCAGCTTCACACCTCTAAAAATATTAAAAACATAACCTTTACTTAATGTATATATATATATATATAAATATGTATATTTACTTTTATATATATATATATAGAAAAGAAATGTTATATATATATAGTATATATATATATATAGTTATATATATATATATATATATATATATATATATATATATATATAAGTAAATAGAATTACTTTTATATTAATTATTTATTTCACTTGGATTATTTAACAAAAAAAAAAAAAAACACGCGGCAATTTTCTGAACATAAAACGTACTAAAATGCATAAATCATTTCAGCATATACTCCGTCAGTTTTGATTTTTTTTTTTCATTATATTGCTAGTATGATACTAACAATGAATTTAAGTGGTGCCGGAGTTGATTTAAAATATTTATTACCTGTTCTTTTTTATGTCTGTCAGTTTTCCTTTTATTTATTTTTTTTTTTTAAATATATTGCTAGTATATGATAATAATAATGAATTTAAGTGGTAACGGACATGATTCGTACCCGAAATATTTTAAACAATCATTTTAACAATCGTCTTATATTAAATACTTTAAAAGTGAAATATTTTTGATAATTACGTATATTATATATATATACATATATATATATATATATATTATTATATATATATACATATTATATATTATATAGTTATATATATATAAATATATATAAATATATATATATATATATATAAATATATATATATATATATATATATATATATATATATATATATATATATATATATATATTATATTATTATTATTATTATTATTATATATATATTATATATATATATATATATATATATAGTTATATATATATATATATATATATATATATATATGTATATATATATATATATATATATATATATATATATATATATATATATATATATATTATTATATATTATTATATATATATATATATATATATATATATATATATATAAACATTTATATATATATATATATATATATATATATATATATAGTATATATATATATATATATATATATATATATATATATATATATATATATATATATATATATATATATATATATATATATATATATATATATATGTTTTATGTACAGTCGTTTTATAATTTAAAACTAACAAATACCCTAGAGTAGATCGCATATATATCAGTTGTCTGGGTCTCTCTGCCTCTAGGTAGATTGACTGAATAAAATTGCTTTAAAACTGAATAGATTATTATTATTATTATTATTATTATTATTATTATTATTATTATTATTATTATTATTATTATTATTATTATTATTATTATTATTATTATTATTATTATTATTATTATTATTATTATTATTATTATTATTATTATTATTATTATTGTACTAAATATTTGAATTAATAAATTCATACGTCTGAAAAAATTTTCCTGCATCAGTTTCTGTTAAAATGTTATTGTGAAACCTTTCAAGATTATAATGTTTCCCTTTCCATTGTTTCAGAACATATATAATTGTAAAAACAAAAAATTTCTCAAATTTGTGGCTAATAAAACTATTATAATAAGTTAGCTTCAACACCTTTAAGAATATTAAAAACAAATCCTAATTATTTTTTTGATATTATTTAAATCTTAATATTAACCAAACCTATAATAATTAGTAATTTAACCTCACTTAAAACTTATGTTATTAATTTATTTCACTTTCCATTTAACTAAACTTATATTAGTAATTTATTTCACTTCCATTATTTTCAATAACTAACTAACTAACTAACTAATTAGAAAAGTTCAATCTTTTAACGCTCTGAGCGTTGGTGTTCATTGTGTTTGATTTAGTAGGTTTTAAAATAAAATCGGCTTAAGCTGATAATCAACAAGAGCCAAAATAAATATTATTAAACTGGATAAAGTTTAATAAAGTAACAAAATCGTACAAAATATTTGTTATCACCTCAATTTATATATATATATATATATATATATATATATATATATATATATATATATATATATATATATATATATATAATATATATATATATATATATATATATATATATATATATATATATATATATATATATATATATATATATATATATATATATATATATTAAACTATTAATTATAAAAGAAAGTAAATTTAAACTTTAACTGCTTCACCTTTAACTAAAATCAGTAGAGATTTATATAATATTTTTTTACCCTAGACATGAAAAATTTAAACAAGATTGTAAATACATAACCTAAAATTTCATGACTCAGAGAAACGCCATTAAATTCACATGAACAATATATATATATATATATATATATATATATATATATATATATATATATATATATATATATATATATATATATATATATATATATATATATATATATATTAGTGATGGACTGGATGTCAAAATTTGACTGTGTAACCGTAAACTGCAAATGCGGGAGTAAACCGAACATATTTTGACAACTGTAACCGCAAACCGCAACAGCGGTTGTCACTGGTCTACAAAACGCAACTGCAACCTCAACCGCGGTTGTCACTGGTTACCTTCGCAACCGCAACTGCGGTTGTCAGGAAGTTATCTTTCTTTAAAAATACTCTCTTATGCTAACAAAACTTTCTCTCTTTCTCTTTATTATATGAAAAGCAATGATTTGGTTAGTCTTTATTCATGAAGTACTTCTAAGATAAGACAACTTACTAGGTCTGATTTTATACTAATTGAAAAATATATTACCCTATTGGAGATATTTGAAGAGATTACTAGAAAGTTAATTCATCCTCTATATCACAAGTAATTCCATTTACTGGGTCGTTAAAAACTCTTCACCGGACCTCAGATTTCGAGGATGAAGAGGGAATTAAATCAGCTGTACAAACAATAAATTCGGAGTTAACTCGAAGATTTGATAATTTGGAAAGAGATTTCTTGTATTCCATCGCAACGTATCTAGATGGTCGATATAAAGAAATTTTTTTTTTGCAACTTATATTTTGAAGGAAGTTCAGGAAGAAATAACAAAACAATGTAAGGAACTTTCTTGTGTACTTGTGTAATATGGAAAAGAAATATCTATTAACAGACATCCTTAAAGAATTTGAACTGCAGAAATAAAGCAACCTTCAGCATCTAAGCCAAAAACTCTGCTTGAAACCATGAATGTTCATTTAACATCAAGCAGTGATGATGATGCAGAAATAGAGTTTAATGAAAGTTTGGATGAAATAGCAAAATATCAAAAGAAAAAGGATTGATCCTGAGATGATCCCCTTATATGGTGGAGAGGACCGAACATAGCTTGAAGAGTTGAAGATGATGGCTAAAAGATATTTGTCATGCCCATCTAGTAGCGAACAACTTTTCAGCGATGCTGGATTAATTTATGACAAGAACAGGATGAGATTTACCGGAGAAACTGCAAAAAATTGTTATTACTTAAATATAACTTGCCGCTTCTAAAATTCAATTACAAATGCGAATAAGTAAAGAAGCACCATTAGTCGGATACTTTCCAGTTTCCACAGGGCGGAGGATGGGGAAAGTGGATGGTGTTGTGCATTGTGCATGGGTCCTTGTTCCGCACCCTGGTAACTCTTGTAAACAGAGGCTAAATTGTACATTAATCGACCAGAAACTTAGAAATTTTCAAAATTATAATAATAATAATAATAATAATAATAATAATAATAATAATAATAATAATAATAATAATAATAATAATATTAATAATAATATTATTATTATTATTATTATTATTATTATTATTATTATTATTATTATTATTATTATTATTATTATTATTATTATTATTATTATTATTATTATTATTATTATTATTAGTAGTAGTAGTAGTAGTAGTAGTAGTAGTAAAGTGAAGTTCATATAATCTACTGGCATAGTAATTATATATTCAGGAAAAGCACGTCATTACTATTAAATACTATATTAGCAATTAAATGTCTGTTATTCAAAAAATTATCGGTTCTCCAAAAACCTCAACCGCGGGTTATAAAATTGAGCTTCTTCTCTTATGTGTCTATATCTATAACATATATATATATATATATATATATATATATATATATATATATATATATATATATATATATATATATATATATATATATATATATATATATATATATAGGGACATTTATAAGAGTATTGACTCCGTTAATATTAGGTTAGTTAATTTAGGTTAAGTTTGGTTAGGTTAGGTTGGTTATTAGGTTAGTAAGGTTAGGTTAGAATAGGTTAGGTTAGGTTACCCAAAATGTAATGTATTTACCCCAAAATTATTAAAATAACGATACATTAATTATTGAGTTTCGGTTAACTGAGTCAACCACTTATAAATAAACATATATATACATATATATATATATATATATATATATATATATATATATATATATATATATATATATATATATATATATATATATATATATATATATATATATATATATATATATATATATATTATTAGTATATATAGTTATATATATATATATATATATATATATATATATATATATATATATATATATATATATATATATATATATATATATATATATATATATATATATATATATATATATATATATATATATATATTTATATATATATATATATATATATATATA
>JABUQX010048880.1:5000-22500 GCA_015478945.1 Trachelipus rathkii | reverse complement strand
TAAAAATAACATTTATAATTTGGCTATCTCATGTTTTCACTCTTTCCCAGACTCTTTTTCTTAATATGCCACTTATAACTTTTATTTTGGATTGCCATGTTTTGTGATGCCTTTCGTTTATAAAACACATTTCTAATGAAGCGTCAATGTGTGAATTTCATTTTTAATTTTACACGAATCTCATAAAAACATCAGACCTCAGTAAAATGAGCATCTACCTTAACTTCAAACTCAACACCCTGGGGCAATGAATTCGGGCGAACTGCTATTCTGTAGAGGCCTAAACCTTCATTTATGCCAGCTTCAGTTCCCTTTACCCAATCAAAATTTAGGGCTTTATTTTATTTGGTATCCCAAAACGTCCACTTGAAAAAAACTGTATAAATATTATCGCAATTATCGCAAATGATGTAAATAACCAACCTATCGTTTGGAGCAACATTATTATTAGCGCAGTACTTATTGCAAACAAATCGGATCTGTGGAGTGTCAGTTCGCGCATCATGATCTAATACAATTACTTTTTATTCCTTTGTCACTGGCCATCGAACAGATGTTGGTGTTAAATCTCTCAAGGTTACTATGAAATTCATCGTTACTCCAGGGTCAATTTTTTTTAGTAATGTTAGTATGCTTCCTCCATTCTCTATTTTAACTCGAGAATCATTTTACATTATTTCATTACCATTACAAAAATCCATAAACTTTAAGAAGGTTGTTGTACAAGACCAGGTAAACTAAACATTAGAAGAATTGAGAATGTCTCCCGAATTCGGGTCGTAAGAGCTGGAAGCGTCTAAAGTTATGATGTCAGGAGGATTGTACTCTACTTCATCCCCACCTTTTATAATAGCTACAAAATCATTCAAAACCTCTATTTGATTATCAAATGTTCCTTAAACTTCATGAGTGCCCTACATTTCGGTGCTTAGAATCAAAAAGTATTTTACAGGTAAAAACTACTCTGAAGAATTTACCTTAAAATTAAACTTGAATATTATTTTGGACTTGCTTGTCTTTACAGGTTCTTTTGTGACCTCATAGTCAGAGTCTTCGTTATTTACTACGTCCACTTCGAGTTCTAAATTTTTAAGAACTTCTTCAATATAGAGATTATTAAAATCAACATAAACTGCCATTTATAGAATACTTCCAGCCTAGGCACGGTAATCGTCTAATATTTTGTTGAGAAGTTTGTCTTTTATAGTATAAGATATATTTTCCTAAGTTATTTTTCTGATAGAATCATATTAACAACTGGGACCTGTTTTACCATCAATGCATTTCCCTACCTGACTCTCCTTTTTACAAGATTTCTTTATCGGACAGACTTTAGGTATGGATTTGGTAACATCACACCACGACGGACTCACAAAATCTTCACAACTATTTATTCGCTAAAGAAAATTATATTTGTTGCAGTTTTAACAGGATTTAGGAATTATATGTTTCATGTTTCCTTCCAGTGTATTAATATTAGAAACCATATTTTTCTCTTACGTTAGGCACTATATGTTAAACCAATGTTAAAAATTTTTCGTAACTAAGCAATTATCCCTTACTTCTGTTATATCTTTGAGAATATTCATTATATCCTTCTTAATAATAAAAGGTAAATTCGCAAATGATTCTCTTTTTTTTATCTTTCAAAACATCTTTTCGAGTATCCCAGACTTTAAAAGTAAATGTATAATTATTATCTCCTTGAAGAGTATCATTCACGAGATTTAAACTTTAGAAAGTACCATTAATTTTGGTGATATTTTTTAAAACCTCGGCATATGTTACTCCATTTTAAAGACATTTCCAAGCATATTCCAAATGTGGTTCATATTTTTTTTCTACAACCGGATCCTAGAACCATGCGTTGATTTAAATTTCTTTACTGCTTTATATTATTCTATGTTAATCAGAATGCATATATACTTCGAGTTGCTATAAACTCACGAAAAATGTGGTGTTTTTAATTACTTTTTCCCTTCCAATTATCTTAGCTTGCTTTCTAGTATCTTCAACTATATATGAAAATGTGTAATTATATCCACTTTCTAAGGAAAATGGTGCTAAAGTCACTCTTTAACTGTTATTTGTTTTTGTTATAAATTATAGTAGATCTTGGCAGTTAATTTTTTCGCCTTTGAGACATTTCCAATTTTCTCCAATATGCTTACCAAATTTTTCCTTAAAATCCGGATCCTCGTACGAGCCAGTTATCTAAATTTCTTGACTGGCATTGACAATTTTCCCTACTGTTGAAATTATAGAAACATTTAAAGGTGATATTTGAACACTGTATGTAATTTGTTTTCTATCTTCTCGACTTCTATTTTGATAATCTTTTATGTTTCTTACATCTTTTACTTCATATTCAATTGTATAATTGAAACCGCTCTCAAATGTAAATGGAGGTAATTTGAGTGAAGAGCTTCCATCTTCAAAATGGGCATTTGTTACCAATTCTTAGCAGGTTTCGCCTTATTTATAACATAACCAGGTTTATTGGATATGAGGACCAAATTTGCTTTCTACATCTGGGTCTTCAAAGAATCCTTCCAGTTTAATTTCGGAGCTGCTGTAAATTTATCCCTGTAGATCGGAATGAAGATTTATTTTCATGGGTCTAGTAAGTACAGAAAATGTACGACTTTCACTTCTTTCTCGAGTATTACCTTTGGAATCTATTATATCTTATGTATCCTTGGCTCTATATTCAATTGTATATTTATTTCCGCTTTTTAATGTGTACGGTGGTATGATCAGCTTTTAGCTGCCATTTGATTTTGATACATCGTTTAAAGCAAACTCACAACTTTCATTAACGTTCTTCATACATGACCAGGTTTCGTTTATATGTGAGCCAAAATTCCCAACAACGTCGGGATCAAAATAAGATCCTTCCATTTTAATTTCATCACTGGAATTAACAGTTTGATTTGTAAGTGGAACTAAGCGTATTGTAAGAGGCAAGATAGGAATGGTAATTGTTATTTCCTTTCTTATTTTCCTCAGATTTCCTGTAATGTCCTTTATGTTCCTAGAATCCTCTACATTATAAGATATTGTATAATTGTTCCCACTCTTTAAGGAGTAGGAAGTTAAATTCAATATCTGTTTTCCATCAACCTTTTTAACATCTGTTATCAATAATGGGCATTTATCCTTTTTATTTTTTATACATTCCCATCTTTGAATAATGTGAATGCTTTAATTTCCTTTCAAATCTGGATCGACAAAAGATCCATTAATTTAAAGTTATTGACTTTAGTTCATTATCAAATTCTGAAAAGGATTAATAGTTGCTTGAATAGGCTGAACAAGTACTTCTAATGTTATTGCCTTTTAATCCCTTTTCAAATTCCCATTCTGATATTTAATTTGTCGAGAATCCCAAGCTTCGAATAAAATAGTATAAATATTTCCTGTTTCAAGTGTGTTGGGAGGTATTAGTAAAACTTGTATATTTTTTCCATTCGTTGCATTAGGCAGTAAATTTGTACAGTCTTCTGTTAAGCTTTTAATACAGGTCCATTTTGTAAGTGTTAAAGGGCCATAATCATTTGGTTAATCTGGGTCTTTATAAGAGCCAATAAATTATATGCTTTCACTTGCATTTACCGTTTTCTATCTGTTTGATGTGATATTTACCGAAATAGGTGACAAACTGATACTGAAATTAAGATGTTTTTGAGCTTGCTTGACGATTCCCCTGTAATCGACACCTAATCTTTAGTCTCGGACTGTATAAGAAAATGAGTATTCTTATCCAGTTTCTAAAGTATATGGGGGAATTATTAACGTTTATCCCCCATTTTACGCTTTAACATTTTTAATTAAACTAGAGCAATTTTCCTTTTCGTTTTTTAAGCAAAACCATGTTTCACTTATATGAGGACCAAAGGTGGTTTTCACATCTGGGTCTTCGTATCTTCCTTTAATTTCAATCTCCTCAGTTGCCTTAATTGTAAAACTTTGTTTGGTACTTAAATTTACTATAAGAGGCTGTATTCTAACATTAAAAATTTTATTATCTTCAGCTCCTCTTACATTTCCATCTTGATCTCTTATTTATACAGAGTCTTCAATTTTGTATGTGATATTGTATTTGTTTCCACTTTACAGGGTAAATGATGGTATAATTAAACGTTGGCTTCCATTTTTCAAATCTTATATCTATTTTAATAAATGAGAGCAATTTTCTTCATCATTTTTAAAGCAAAACCATCTTTATGTAATATGTGGGCCATATCCAAATTTTAAATCAGGGTCATTATATTTACCAGAAAGAGTAATTTGATCTTTAGAATCTATGGTCTCCCCTTTATCGCTACTTAGTTTAGCATACAAAGGCAAAATCTTTAACACAAATTATATCTACGTTTCGTTTTCCCTTGGATTTTCTGTGTAATCAACCTTTTTCTGCGGATCTTGTATTTTATAAATAATCGTATAGTTCTTCCCTTATTCAAATGTATATGGAGGTATTATTAATATAGATCTATTCTTTTCATCCTGTTTTTGAAATTTTGTTTCTATACTTTGACAGTTTTGATTTCCATTTACGTTGCATAACCAGTTTTAAATTATAGAAGGAGTGACTCCGGATTTTTGATCCGGATCATAATAAGATCCTTCAATACGGATCTCATTTCCAACCTCTACAAATTTAGAAGATGGTGTTGATGTTATGCTAACGTATAGTGGTAACACATTTACATAAAAAGTTAAGTTTTAAGTAACAATCCTATCTTTTCCACTAAAATCTTTCAAATTTCGAATATCTCTGACTTTATAGAAAATTGTATAACTGTTTCCACTCTCCAATGTATATGGTTGTATATTTAAAATCTATTGTTCATTCTTCATTGTTACATCAGTAAGTATATTTGAACAACTTTGATTTCCGTTCATGATACATGACCAGGAGGTAACCAAATTATTTCCAAATTTTCTTTTTAAATCTGGATCTTCGAATGTTCCGTTGATTTAAATTTGTTGACTAGCTTCTACTGAATTATTTACATTATGAATAATTTTAGACCTCAGGGGTTGTATGATAATTATGATCTGAAGACTTTTCTTTCCTTCTCTTTTCCTTTTCAAGGTGTCATAGAAAAAGTTAGAATCTTTTATTTCATATTCAAACACGTAGGTATTGCCACTCTCAAGTGTGTAAGGCGGTAGGATCAAAATTTATCCTCCTGTTATATTGGAGATGTCCTGCAATAAAGACGAACAATCTTTTTATCCATTTTTAACACAAGACCATTTTTCAATAATATGTGAGCCATGTTACTCTTTCAGATCGTGATCTACATATGTCCCATTGATCTAAATTTTCTAGTTTGATGATGCTGTATCACGAGGATTCGATTGCATGAAAATAACTAATGGTCTCACCATAATGGTATACGTGATATTCTTTTCATTTTCCCTTGAATTTCCCTAGTAGTCTATCTTATTTTTAATATCTGATGCTTTGTAACTAAAAGTGTAATTATCCCCGCTTTTCAATGCAAATGGTTCTATAGTTACTATCAAACTATTGTTTTTTATTTTTTAATCACTAGTAATATTTGTGCAGTCCTGCTGATTATTTCTAAGACATTTCCATATTTAAATTATATTTTCATTATTATTTCCTTTAATATCTGGGTCCGTATATTATCCTTTCAATGTAACAGTTTCATTGCTTTAGATTTGAAGGTCCTTTTCAGGAAATATGGTTATCGTAAAGGGTTATACTAGGATGGTAAGTGATATATTTTTATTGGCCTCTCTTTAGCTGCCAGAGAAATCTTTCAGTTTCTTAGTATCCTTTGCTGCATATTAAAATGTGTATTTATTTCCGCTCTCTAAACTGAATGGGGGTAACGTCAACATTAAACTGTTATCGGATTCATAGATATTTAAAAGTAAATTTTCACAATTCTCAGTTTAATTTTTAAAACACGACCAGGTTTGAACAACATTTGGACTAATCCTGTTTTTTTGATCCGGGTCCTCGTAAAATCCTTTAATTTCGACATTGTCACTAGCTTTAATTGTTCCATTAAAATTTGATATTATATAAACATAAATTGGGAGAATTTTTACATTAAACGTTATATTTTCCCAATCAGAACGTTGGTATGTCTAATTTTATTGTACATCTCGACGATCCTTTGCTTCATAAAATATCGTATAATTGCTTCCACTTTCTAATGCAAAGGGATTTAAAGTTAAGGTTTAACTCCTATCATTTATCGATATGTTTTTCAATAAGTCGTTGCAGTTTTCATTATTTTTTTAGCATGTCCACAATTCCACAATATTGGGACTTGACAGTTCTTTGGCATCAGAATCATTATATGATCCAGTAATTTGAACTGTACTATTTGCTAGAATAATGTTTTCTTTCTAATTTGAGGTAATCTTAACTTTAATTGGTGATATGGTTATTTTGAAAGAGAGAGCTTCAAAGTATTCTCTATTTTTTCCATTGTAATCAGTAACATTTCGAGTATCTTTGATTGTATAAGTAAATGTGTAGTTGCTACCACCTTGTAAAGTATAAGGAGGGATCGTCAGTGTAGAATCCTTTTCGTTTATTTAGACAAACTTCAGTAAATTTGTACATATTTATCCTGTATTTTGAAGACAAGACCACTTTTACAATATAGATTTACTAGCCCCTCCTGGCTCATCTGGGTCTTCATATGAACCATTAATGATAAGTTCTTCGGTGGACTGTAAACTAACATTTTATGAGGACGTTATAAATATATCAACGGGAGAGATATTAGTAGAAATCGAAATATTGTGTTCCTTTTCTCTTTTTTAACCTTAAAAATCAACAAGCTTTCGATTATCTTCTACTTTGTAATAAAATGTGTAAACATTTCCACCTTTAAGTGTGGAAGGTGGTATGATCAGCATTTATCCCAACTCTTATTCTTCTGTGCTTAAGGAGAAATTGCACGTTTTATTATTATTTTTGAAACACTTCCAAGATTAATTTATGTGAGGGCCAGATTTTGATAAAAAGTCAGGATCTTCATACGATCCAGTTAGAACAAGTTCATCAGTGGTATTAATTGAAAACTTATCAGTACGGAGGCTAATATTTATGGGTCGTATTATTATAGAAAAAGTCAAACTTGTTTCCTTTTCCCTCGCCTTTCCTTTGTCATCCTTAATATTTCGAAAATCTTTAATTTTATAAAAAATTGTATAGTTATTGCCCATTTCTAATGTATATGGAGGAATAATTAATGTTTGGCCTCTAAATATTTACTAATTTATATCCGACAATGAATTTTGGCACGTTTCCGTTTCATCTCCATTTTTGCTGCAATTCCACGTTTTACCGATATAAATTTCTTGTAATAGAGAAGAGCAATTAAACTTTCCATTTCTCAGACAAGACCATATTTCAATAACATGTGGACCAAATTTCTGTTCAACATCGAGATCTACATACGTTCCATTGATCTAAATCTCTTGGTTTGATAACGCTGTATCACGAGGATATGATTGCATGAAAACATCTAATGGCCTTACCAATATGGTATAAGTGACACTCTTTTGATTTTATCTAGGATTTCCTTTATGGTCTTTAATATTTTTAATATCTTATGATTTGTAAGTAAATGTATAGTTATTTCCACTTGCCAAATCAAAGGGATGCAGGGTTACTGTCAAACTGTTATCTTCATTTTTAAATTCCTTAAGAATATTTGTACAGTTTTACTGATTATTTTTAAGGCATACCCATGTCTGAATAATATTTTTACTGAAGTTTCCTTTAGTATCTGGGTCAATATATTACCCTTTCAATGCAACAGTTTCATTACTGTAAATTATTAGGTCGTTTTCAGGAAAAATGGTTACCGTAAAGGGTTATACTAAGATAGTAAGAGATATTTTTTTATTGTCCTCTCTATTTTTGCTAGAGTAATCTTTCAGTTTCTTAGTGTCCTTTGCTACATACTAAAACGTGTATTTATTTCCGCTCTCTAAACTGAATGGGGGTAACGTCAGTATTAAACTATTATTGGATTATTTAACATCTGAAAGTAAATTTTCACAATTTTCATTTTCATTTTTTAAACACGACCAAGTTTGAGCAATATTGGGACTAAACTTGCTCTTTTCATCCGGGTCCTCATAAAATCCTTTAATCTCTACCTTTTCGGTAGCTTTAATTGTTCCGTTAGACTTTGATATTATATTAATTTAAATAGGTAAAACTTTTACATTAAACGTTATATTTTCCCAATCAGAACGTTGTTATGTCTAATTTTATTGTACGTCTCGACGATCCTTTGCTTCATAAAATATCGTATAATTGCTTCCACTTTCTAGTGTAAAAGGATTCAAAGTTAATGTTTAACTCCCATCATTTATCGATATGTTTTTCAATAGGTCGTTGCAGTTCTCACTATTTTTTTAGCATGTCCACAATTCCACAATATTGGGACTTGACAGTTCTTTGGTCTCAGAATCATTATATGATCCAATAATTTGAACTGTACTATTTGCTAGAATAATGTTTTCTTTCTGATTTGAGGTAATCTTAACTTTAATTGGTGATATGGTTATTTTGAAAGAGAGAGCTTCCAAGTATTTTCTATTTTTTCCATTGTAATCAGTAACATTTCGAGTATCTTTGATTGTATAAGTAAATGTGTAGTTGCTACCACCTTGTAAAGTATAAGGAGGGATCGTCAGTGTGGAATCCTTTTCGTTTATTTAGATAAACTTCAATAAATTTGTACATATTTATCCTGTATTTTGAAGACAAGACCACTTTTATAATATAGATTTACTAGCCCCTCCTGGTTCATCTGGGTCTTCATATGAACCATTAATGATAAGTTCTTCGGTGGACTGTAAACTAACATTTTATGAGGACGTTATAAATATATCAACGGGAGAGATATTAGTTGAAATCGAAATATTGTGTTCCTTTTCTCTTTTTTAACCTTAAAAATCCACAAGCTTTCGATTATCTTCTACTTTGTAATAAAATGTGTAAACATTTCCACCTTTAAGTGTGGAAGGTGGTAAGGTCAGCATTTATCCCAACTCTTATTCTTCAGTGATTAAGGAGAAATTGCACGTTTCATTATTATTTTTGAAACATTTCCAAGATTAATTTATGTGAGGGCCAGATTTTGATAAAAAGTCAGGATCTTCATACGATCCAGTTAGAACAAGTTCATCAGTGGTATTAATTGAAAACTTATCAGTACGGAGGCTAATATTTATGGGCCGTATTAATATAGAAAATGTCAAACTTGTTTCCTTTTCCCTCGCCTTTCCTTTGTCATCCTTAATATTTCGAAAATCTTTAACTTTGTAAAAAATTGTATAGTTATTGCCCATTTCTAATGTATATGGAGGAATAATTAATGTTTGGCCTCTAAATATTTTCCAATCCAGATCCGACAATGAATTTTAGCACTTTTTCGTTTCATCTCCATTTTTGCTGCAATTCCACGTTTTACCGATATAAATTTCTTGTAATAGAGAAGAGCAATTAAATTTTCCATTTCTCAGACAAGACCATTTTTCAATAACATGTGGACCAAATTTCTGTTCAACATCGTGATCTACATACGTTCCATTGATCTAAATCTCTTGGTTTGATAACGCTGTATCACGAGGATATGATTGCATGAAAACATCTAATGGCCTTACCAACATGGTATAAGTGACACTCTTTTGATTTTATCTAGGATTTCCTTTATGGTCTTTAATATTTTTAATATCTTATGATTTGTAAGTAAATGTATACTTATTTCCACTTGCCAAATCAAAGGGATGCATGGTTACTGCCAAACTGTTATCTTCACTTTTAAATTCCTTAAGAATATTTGTACAGTTTTACTGATTATTTTTAAGGCATACCCATGTCTGAATAATATTTTTACTAAAGTTTCCTTTAGTATCTGGGTCCATATATTATCCTTTCAATGCAACAGTTTCATTACTGTAGATTATTTAGTCGTTTTCAGGAAAAATGGTTATCGTAAAGGGTTATACTAAGATAGTAAAAGATATTTTTTTATTGTCCTCTCTATTTTTGCCAGAGTAATCTTTCAGTTTCTTAGTGTCCTTCGCTACATACTAAAACGTGTATTTATTCCCGCTCTCAAAACTGAATGGTGGTAACGTCAGTATTAAACTATTATTGGATTATTTAACATCTGAAAGTAAATTTTCACAATTTTCATTTTCATTTTTTAAACACGACCAAGTTTGAACAATATTGGGACTAAACTTGCTTTTTTCATCCGGGTCCTCATAAAATCCCTTAATCTCTACATTTTCGCTAGTTTTAATTGTTCCGTTAGACTTTGATATTATTTTAACTTAAACGTTATATTTTCCCAATCAGAACGTTGTTATGTCTAATTTTATTGTACGTCTCGACGATCCTTTGCTTCATAAAATATCGTATAATTGCTTCCACTTTCTAGTGTAAAAGGATTCAAAGTTAATGTTTAACTCCCATCATTTATCGATATGTTTTTCAATAAGTCGTTGCAGTTCTCATTATTTTTTTAGCATGTCCACAATTCCACAATATTGGGACTTGACAGTTCTTTGGTCTCAGAATCATTATATGATCCAATAATTTGAACTGTACTATTTGCTAGAATAATGTTTTCTTTCTGATTTGAGGTAATCTTAACTTTAATTGGTGATATGGTTATTTTGAAAGAGAGAGCTTCCAAGTATTTTCTATTTTTTCTATTGTAATCAGTAACATTTCGAGTATCTTTGATTGCATACGTAAATGTATAGCTGTTACCACCCTCTAAAGTAAAAGGAGGGATCGTCAGTGTAGAATCTTTTTTGTTTATTTAGACAAATTTTAATAAATTTGTGCATATTTATTTAGCGTTTTTGAGACATGACCACTTTTACAAAATAGATTAACTAGCCCCTTCTGGCTCGTCTGGGTCTTCATATGAACCATTAATAACAAGTTCCTCAGTAGATTTTATACTTTCATTTTAAGAGGAAGTTATAAATATATCAATGGGAGAGATCGCAGTTGAAATCGAAATATTGTGTTCCTTTTCTCTTTTTTAACCATTAAAATCTACCAACTTTCGATTATCTTCCACTTTGTAGTAAAATGTGTAAACATTTCCACTTTTTAGTGTGAAAGGTGGTAAGGTCAACATTTATCCCAACTCTTATTCTTCTATGCTTAAGGAGAAATCACATGTCTTATTAGTATTTTTGAAACACTTCCAAGATTATTTTATGTGAGGGCCAGATTTTGATAAAAAGTCAGGATCTTCATACGATCCAGTTAGAACAACTTCATCAGTAGTATTAATTAAAAACTTATTAGTTCGGAGGCTAATATTTATAGGTCGTATCATTATAGAAAAGTTCAAACTTGTTACCATTTCCTTTATCTTTCCTTTGTCGTCCTTAATATTTCGAAAATCTTTAACTTGGTAAAAAATTGTATAGTTATTGCCCATTTCCAATGTATATGGAGGAATAATTAATGTTTGGCCCCTAAATATTTTCTAATCCATATCCGACAATGAAGTTTAGCACTTTTCCGTTTCTTCTCCATTTTTGATGCAATTCCATGTTTTAAAATATAAATTTCTTGTAATAGAGAAGAGCAATTAAATTTTCCATTTCTCAGACAAGACCATTTTTCAGTAACGTGTGGACCAAATTTCTGTTCAACATCGAGATCTACATACGTTCCATTGATCTAAATCTCTTGGTTTGATAACGCTGTATCATGAGGATATGATTGCATGAAAACATCTAATGGCCTTACCAATATGGTATAAGTGACACTCTTTTGATTTTATCTAGGATTTCCTTTATGGTCTTTAATATTTTTAATATCTTATGATTTGTAAGTAAATGTATAGTTATTTCCACTTGCCAAATCAAAGGGATGCAGGGTTACTGTCAAACTGTTATCTTCATTTTTAAATTCCTTAAGAATATTTGTACAGTTTTACTGATTATTTTGTCTGAATAATATTTTTACTAACGTTTTCTTTAGTATCTGGGTCTATATATTACTCTTTCAATGTAACAGTTTCATTACTGTAGATTATTAGGTCATTTTCAGGAAAAATGGTTACCGTAAAGGGTTATACTAAGATAGTAAGTGATATTTCTTTACTGTCTTCTCTATTGCTGCCTTAGTAATCTTTGAGTTTCTTAGTGTCCTTTGCTACATACTAAAACGTGTATTTATTTCCGCTCTCTAAACTGAATGGGGGTAACGTCAGTATTAAACTGTCATTGAATTATTTAACATTTGAAAGTAAATTTTCACAATTCTCATTTTTAAAACATGACCAAGTTTGAACAATATTGGAACTTAACTTGCTCTTTTCATCCGGGTCCTCATAAAATCCTTTAATCTCTACATTTTCGCTAGCTTTAATTGCTTCGTTTGACTTTGATATTATATTAACTTAAATAGGTAAAATTTTTACATTAAACGTTATATCTTTCCAATCAGAACGTTGTTAAGTCTAATTTTATTGCAAATCTCGGCGATCTTTTGCCTCATAAAATATCGTATAATTTTTTCCACTTTCTAATGTAAAGGGATGTAAAGTTAAGGTTTGACTTCCACCGTTTATCGACATGTTTTTCAATATGTCGTTGCAATTTTCTTTATTACTATCTATGCATGTCCATATTTCCAAAATATTAGTACTTGACTGTTCTTTTACATCATAATCTCTATACGATCCAGTGATCTCTACTGTACTATTTGCTATAATAATATTTTCTTTCTAATCTGAGGTCAAATTAACTTTAACTGGCGAAACATTTACTGTGAAAGAGAGAACTTTGGAATATTCCCTATTTTGTCCATTAAAATCTGTAATATTTCGAATATCTTTAACTGTATATGTAAAGGTGTAATTATTTGAACTTTGTAGGGTATAGGGAGGTACCATCAATGTTGAATTTTTTTGGTTTATCTAAGCGAATTTCAAGAAGTTTGTACATATTTCTCTTGTGTTTTTTAGACACGACCACGACTACATAACAGAGGGATTAGCCCCTCCTGCTTCATATGATCCATTGATGACAAGTTCTTCATCGGATTATATGCTATTTTCTTGAGGGGAGCTTATTAATATATCGATAGGAGATATTGTAGTAGAAATCGAGATATTATGTTCAGTTTCTCTTTTTTAACCTTCAAATGTCACCTTGTTTCGAGAATCTTTCACTTTGTAATAAAATGTGTAAACATTTCCACCTTTCAAAGTGAAGGGTGGTAAGGTGATCATTTAACCCAACTCTTAATCTGTAGTATCCAAGGAGAACTCGCACTTAGTTAAATTATTTTTTAAACACTTCCAAGTCTAATTTATGTGATTACCAGATTTTGTTTCAAAGTCAGGATCCTCATACAATCCCGTTAAGACAAGTTCATCAGTAGTATTAATTGTTAGCTTATTTGCACTAAGGCTGATGTTGATCGGTCGTATTATTACTAAAAAAGATAAACTTTTGACGACTTCTCTTGCTTTCCCTTTTTCATCCTTAATTTTCCGAATATCTTTAACTTTATAGAAAAATGTGTAACTAACCCCCATATCCAACGAGTAAGGAGGTAGAATTACTATCTACTCTCCCTCGGGTTCCTAAATCTTATCTGACAGTATATTTGAACAAGTCTTATTTTTCTCCACATTCTTTCTGCAAGACCATGATTCAATAATATGGTTACCTTTCTGTTCAACATCAGGATCTTAGTAAGATCCAGTGATTGTTATCTCCGTATCAGCTGTAATGACTTAATTTTCCTGGGGGGAACTTAAAAAGGCAGCTAATGCTTATACTTTGACAGTAAATGATATTTCTTTATGATCTTACCTTAATTTTCCTTGGGAATCTTTAGTTTTCCTAACATCATTAGCCTTGTATGTTATTTTGAATTTGCCGTATCCTAAAGTATAAGGACGTATTGTTAATAACGAGAGATTTTCCTCGCCTATTTAAACTTGCAATAAACTTGAACATTCTTCTCCTTTATTCCTAAGGCAAGACCAAGTTTAAGATATATCTGGATTAACTTTTTGCTCCACATCAGGGTCGTTGTAGCTTCCATTAATTTAAATTTATTAATTGGATGAGATTGTTTCCCCTAATTCCCATTGCATTTCTATTTTTATATTTCTAATCAAGATTTTAAAAACAAGATTTTCCTTTACTTTTCTCAACGTTCCTTTATAATCAGTAAGTTTCCGAGCATCTTCAACTACATAATAAAACGTGTAATTATGTCCGCTTTCTAATGTATAAGGAGGTAAACCCAATGCTGAACTTCTAACCGTTTGATTAATATCATCCAACAAATCTGAACACCCGTCCTTATCATTTTTAAGACAAGCCCAGGATTATCGAATGGCAGGATTTGCTCCTGTTCTGGTGTCTGGATCTGCATACGATCCATATAATTAAATTTTCTAGTCTGTGTAAACTGTTTATGACTGATGAGTTATTAGCTCTATTATCTAAATTTATCGAACAAGAATTTAAATACTAGCATTTAATTTATCTTCTCGTATTTTACCTGTGGTATCATTTATCTCTCTTGAGTCCTTAACTTTATATATTAATGTATACTTATTTCCGCTCTCCAAAGCATATGGTGGAAATTCTAACGACTACTGTCCTCCAGCTTTTAATTTTTTATATTCATTTTTAAAAATATATGAACAATTTTCTTTAGCATTCTTTATACATTGCCATGACTGTTAAACTAGTTCACTGACTCCACCTTTAGCATCTGGATCGTAATATGATCCAAATATTTCTATTTCCTAACTAGCATTATATTGAAGTTATGTTATGTTAACCTTAGCTTTAAGAGGTGATACTTTGGCTTCGAGTGTAATTACATCGGTATGATTTCTATCAGGGTCTGAAACTTAGTATATGATTTTATAGATAATACCAGTTTAGAAAGTGTAAGCAGGTATCCTTAATACAGAGCCATTACCTTCATCAATTTTTTCCGGTAGTAATTTTGTGCAATCAACGCCTGATACCTTGCATAGCCAAGTATCCTATACAACTTGGCTGTTATCTGGGTCGCTATACGATCCCCTGATTTCGGTTGTTTGGTTTGCTAACACAGTTGTCTTTTTCCCTGGTTGTAATTTAATGACAATCTTAGATGCTAATCTATTAATTCTCATAATTACGGATTCTATATACCTATGTGGTTAATCCAATGTATTAATTAGATTAATTTTGGTTGGACACTAAGAATTATAGTTAGCGATGTATGGTCTGTAAGTTGCTTATAGTAGCATGTAGCTCCATCCATAAGGCAAAGCTTAGACTCTAACAGTAATATTTTTTTTAAAATACCCTCGTTCATGCTAAGTTTCATTTAGGACTCCAGCTGGACACCTAAAATTACGACGGGTAACTAAATTATTACGGTTGTCCATTTAAATGCAGCATAATCGAAAAACAATATCGTTTGTACTCCATTGCGCCAATATGCACTTTGTAATATCCAAAATAGGAATCAATAATTTGGATTCCATTGATCCTCTTGCCTCATACTCTTTAACTAAATATTTTAAGCCTCCTCTAGTAATTTGCGATCTAGCAGCGCTAAGGGTCTTTTCATTGAACCCGACATGATAAAATCGAAAACCAATTGTGAGGTTTCCAACGCACTTATGTTTATCAAATACACCTAATACGTTTTAAGTATTAAATGTTAAGAAACAAAAGATAGCCATTATGATTGATTAAACCTTCATGATTTTTTCTTAATTATTTATGAGAGACAACAATTTTTTTGCTACATAAACAGTTTCTCAGTTGGTTGGTTGTTAGTGTGATTGCTTTAAATAAAACACGTCAGTAGTAATGGGTAGTATATAATTTAAGTAGTAAGATAACAATTGAACTCCCAGACCGTGCCTTAAAATATAAAGAAAAGTATGTGTAAGAGAGTGTTAAAATAAGGTAATAGAGTTAATTTTGTTGGTATATCGTGATCTAAAGAACATAAGATTTTTTAGGATTTTAAAGCTTATTTATCTAGAGTAGGGAGGTGATGCATTCAATTAACAGCAATGCGTGACATAACTAGCACATTCAATCCAGAACGATGGAGGAAAAAGCAACAGTTTTTAACAACAAGATATGCTATAGAGATTAACTAAAAAGTATACGAGTTTAGCAGAAAGAATAATGTGAGGTATTTGGTGGGTTACATGAAAGAAAAAGTAGCGATCCCAGTCCGTGAAGCTAGGCGAAATAAACAAAAAGAGTATCATAAAATTAGATTATTCTCTTTTAATGGTTTGCCTAATCTTATTACTAAAGATAGTTAATTTTCTTATAATGTAAATTTCCTTTAATAATTATTCATATTAATATAACATTGACTTGAACATGGGTGAAAATATATGGTAGTAGAACAACTGTTATCTTGCCAATAAGGTATTAGAGATGGAATATAAAACTTATAGCACTTCTCATACTATATATCTATATCAAAAAAAATAAATAATTCTGAGAGAACTTTTAACTTTTAAAAAATGGAACATTAAAAAACTTTTAATAGAGTAAAGGAGTTTATTAAAATTACGCAAGGAGTCAATAAAACATTTTAGAAAAAACATTATTATATAATAGCCTTAATTTTTAACACCCTAAACCACAAAATATATATAGTATATAACTATATATTTAAAAAATAAATTACCACATAATATATTTATAATAACAAAATTTAATTTTTATTAGCAGATAGATCCATGGAATCTTTTATATAAGGCCTAATGGATTATATTGATCTTAAGACTACCCGTAATACTAGCATTACTTTGTGTATATTTAAGTTTTACATGTTCCATTTTTTTAAAAGTTAAAAGTATCTCTAGAATAATTTTATATACGTAATATGGATGTGAAAAATGAAGAAGTGCTAAGTTTGATTCCTCGTCAATCCTTGAAGATAAAAACCCTGTTTTAGACATTAACTTTCCATAGATGCAAAGCTAAAGTTATATATTACATATTTCAGGAATAGGATTTACTGGAAGCAAAGTGAGCATTGTTTAAAAAAATTGATAAAATTTAAACATGATACGGCAGAAGAGCATGTTTAAAAATAAAAAAAATGATTAAAAAGAATTTTTTATTTGCTTTAGTTTTTGTAAGATATGCTAAACTTCTACTTAGAGTATATGCAATTGCTATTTGTTCTATTCCAGATATTGGCGCTGCCAAACAATTTGCTGTTTTCAATTGTCAATATAAATAAACTAATGTATTGATATAAAAAAAAAAACACTCGGATAGAGATTTTAGAACTCGATCATCTTGTCGACCATTTTGTCAACTATTTTGCCGACCATTTTGTCCGTGCTTGACGTAAATCGGATGAAAATTAAGAAAGTTACTCAAAAATTTAAGTCTGAAGGATTCTTCCACCAATTACTTAAAGGTTGGTTGATCCCAAAGG
>JABUQX010048879.1:62500-65114 GCA_015478945.1 Trachelipus rathkii | reverse complement strand
GGTATACTTACATTGTTATCAGAGGTGTTGCCGTTTCGCATTTATCGAAAGCACTTCGCGTTTTTCGTGCGCCCTTCAATAATAATAACTAATAATCACCTAAAAACATTAAAAACTTGTCAAGATAAAATTAATTTTTACCTTGAGATATTGCAGAGGAGCAAACTGTGACAAATGTTAGAACAAATTTTCAGACTGAAGTTACAATTGAGGGGCGGAGTTAAAAAATTTAGTTGGTAGACAAAGTACGTTTTGAAACGATGGAAGAACGAATATTCTAGAATTTGATAATTAACGAAGCTGGACACTATACAGTAAATAATTGAGTGGCTGTTTCATTACTGTTTAGAGGAGGTTTATATTTATTGATATATAAGGATTCAAGAATCAGAAGAGACTGTGTGTCAGGGGCAGAGGAAAGCAACTCAAATTGTTCGAATTTCAAAGGGGATGAGCAAGCTTCAGAATGAGTTCTAATAGGAGAAGATTCTTTTGTAGACAGAGGGCATAAGGTTCTGTGACTAATTCCCATGTGGGCACATGCTCGAGAACGGAGAAGTCTGGTGGTAGATCCTATATAGGAGCCTCGCTCACAGCGAGGACAGGTATACTTATAGACGACTCTGGACTCAAACAGTGCAGGGAAACGGTCTTTGTATTTGAAAAATGAGCCAATTTTTGAAGAGTTAGTCAAAATAATATTGAAGCGGATATGAGGGAACGAGTGATTAAGAGAGGACTCCAGTTCCTTTTTGAGTGCGACAGAGGTATGGCCAACAAAAGGAAATGAGAAGTATAAGTCTTTTTTTAGAACAGTGTGGGTTGGTAGTTTGGGTTGATAAATATTTTGGAGAAACCTTTTGATGAGTTTAAAAATCAGGTCAAAGGGGTAGTTGTTGTTACGAAAGTATTTGTTAAGAAAATCAAATTCTTTATGCAGAGATATATAATCAGAGCTAATTTTGTAAGCTCTGTTGATAAGGCATTGAGTTTAAACTTCATGGGTGTGAAACTATAGAAGTTGGTACCTTGAGGAGTGAACGTGTTCTTTCTGTATACTGATGTAGAAAATTTGGAGTCCTCTCTCTTTATTAGTACATCCAAAAAGGGCAGAGAGTCATTTGTCTCATGCTCCAAAGAGAATCGGATATTAGGGTGCACGGTATTGATGTAATTGCAAAACTGGGCAGCCTGTTCGTGGTCTCTGAATGTGCAAAATATGTCATCTACATAGCGTCTGTAAAAATTTGGTTTAGGGACACTTGCATTGTTCAAAAAGATCTCTTCTAAGTGGTTCAAAAAGATGTTAGTCTACCCACTACATAATTGTAACTTCAGTCTGAAAATTTGTTCTAACATTTGTCACAGTTTGCTCCTCTGCAATATCTCAAGGTAATTTAAGATTTATCTACTCTTTAGTGTTTTTAATGTTTTTAGGTGATTATTATTATTATTATTATTATTATTATTATTATTATTATTATTATTATTATTATTATTATTATTATTATTATTATTATTATTATTATTATTATTATTATTTTATTTTTATTATTATTATTATTATTATTATTATTATTATTATTATTATTTTTATTATTTTTATTATTTTTATTATTTTTATTATTATTATTATTATTATTATTATTATTATTATTATTATTATTATTATTTTATTATTATTATTATTATTATTATTATTATTATTATTATTATTATTATTATTATTATTATTATTATTATTATTATTATATATATATAAATTGTATTTATTATTATTATTATTATTATTATTATTATTATTATTATTATTATTATTATTATTATTATTATTATTATTATTATTATTATTATTATTATTATTATTATTATTATTACTACTTTCTTTGTTATTTACTTTATGATTGCTATTATCAATATTATTTATGTTATTATTAGTTTTTATATTACTGATTATATTAGCATTTTTTATTATTCTTTTTATTCTTTATTGTCTTCTTTATTGTTCATATTTTAGTTTTTAATCTGTTATTTTTAATTTTCACTTTTAAATTGTAGTTTTTTTTTATGCTTTATAGACCTGATGATGACACTGGTGGTGTCGAAACGTTGTCTTATAATAAATGTTCAGATATGCATTGGTCTTAATTTTCATTCTGCGTTTGAGGTTTCCTAGAAACAGAAGTTTCATCTATATATATATATATATATATATATATATATATATATATATATATATATATATATATATATATATATATATATATATATATATATATATATATATATATATAGTGGCGGTTCTGCTATATATATATAGCATATATATATATCATATATATCAACAAGAAATCACGCACAGTAAACATTAAAAACAGTGTACCCTAAGGAGCAATACTATCCCTTACACTTTATAACCTATTCGCAGAAGATCTTCTACAACCACAAACATATCACACAAACATAACAGCTTACGCCGATGACACCACCATAGCTACCACACACCAGAATCTTAACACAGCAACCCTCCTAACCCAACAATACATCAACCAAATACAAACTCGGTTAAGGGAAAATAGAATGTCTGCTTCACCAAACAAGTCCTCTATCACAC
>JABUQX010048879.1:55000-57500 GCA_015478945.1 Trachelipus rathkii | reverse complement strand
CCATAAAACTAGCCCTAACCTTTATTGATCCACTGTGCCGTAAAAACTAGCCTAACTTTTATTGACTCACCTGTGCCGTAAAAAGTAACCCAAACCTTTGCGATCATTGTGCATAAACTAGCCCTAACTTTTTACTGATCATTTCTTTAGTAAGGCTGCCGAAAGGCCCAATATGCTATATATATGCTGCTATATATATATATATATATATATATATACTATATATACTATATATAACCTCCTCCATATATATATATATATATATAATGGATGTACCGATAGTATCGGTATCGGTATCGGTATCGCCGTATTGGTTAATATGGCCGATACTTCTTACTTTTTAGTGAATAGTGTAACAGATTCAATAACACTGCTAACACAAAAATGTTTTTATATTTTTATTGAGATCTTATATATTGCACTGACGCTGAACACAGAAATGACCATTTTTTTTTCTGATACTTTGGGAGTTATTGCAATATTTAAAGTTTTTGGCATTTTTAAGGTTTATTAATGAGCTTCCACACCAAATTTATTACAATTTTCTTTGAAAGTGTACATTTACGAACAGTAACTTAAAAGACTTTACTTGATAAAGATACATACTATTATCCCCAATCTCGAATCAATCTTTAATATGCCAAGCATCTTACTTTGCCTTTCAAAAGTACTTTGTTCATCGTGTTTTTCTCTTGTGAATCAATTTGGCTTCTCTTATCAAAACCCACATAATCACCCATCATGGCACTATCACAACGTCCCTGGTATCGTCTTTCCATTGTCTGAATATCCTGGTGAAATCTTTCACCATGTTCTTCACTTACATCCCCTAAATTCTCTCGAAAAAAGTCCAAATGCGAGTGTAAATAACGCACCTTTTGACATACGGAACCCCATTTTTTTTATAACAATCAATGAGCATTTTTATCAGCTGTTTTGTAATTTGGATCTTTACAATTTCCTAAAAATCCTTGAACCACATTACGGAATGCACACAAGGCATCATTTTCAGAAGAGTTATGCTCATCTTTTTCAAAAAATATCTACGATTTAAGCATTTTTAAGAATGTTTAAATAAAAAAATAAAAAAAAAAAAAAAAAAAATATATATATATATATATATATATATATATATATATATATATATATATATATATATATATATATATATATATATATATATATATATATATATATATATATATATATATATATATATATATATATATATATATATATATAAGTAACTGCTACATATATTTGAGGAAACATACATTTCTTCTTTTATATGTCATGGACTTGTCATAAAACAATTTTACTTACAGAAGGTGTGGTGAAGGTATAGGGTAGTTTTCATTATGAGGAACTGGGGTTCTGGATGAGGGAATATCTGGGTATGGAAGAGATTGTCTTCCTTTACCTTTTCCATATTTTGTAATATTCACCATGCAGAAGTGGCAGTCATCATAGTGATTCGTTGGCTCTCGCCATATTCTGGGAATAGCCAAAGGCATTGCTTTTCTTGTTCCTCTTACCCATCCTTCTAGGGTTGTTTTACAACTTCCACATATAATGAGGTGCCCAGTGCTTATCTTAATCACCAATAGGCATACCAAAGTAGAGCCTGTACGCTATCCAATAATTGGTTCCTTTCACAATTTTGGTGGAAATGTGCTTAGAACTAGCATAATATCCACACACACATAACAAAATGAATCTGCCAACGTTTTACACTGTCTACTTGCAATTTTACAAATGTTTATTATATTATTATTAATATTCTGAAAATTATAAAAGATATTTAAGTTTAAAATTTTACCCACTAAATTATATCATTTGCTAGAATGTAATTATAAATAATAATTTTATATTTATATATATATATATATGTATATATAATAATAATAATATATATATATATATATATATATATATATATATATATATATATATATATATAAATCAAGTTCTTTAACCTACAATCACAAAACATTAATGGCAACTGACTTTTACTCAGCGCGATGCTGGTAACGACCCTACAAGAGAAGATGCCAATAATTAATTTATGCCGTCGTAACATAAAAACGGTCAATGCTAGAGAAAAACAAAACATATTGATCACATAAAAAACGTAATATATATATATAAAAAAACAAATAAAAAAATCAAGGAAAAACTTGAAATAAAAAAATGTTTTTGTTACATTGTGTAACTCAACATAGTTTTCATATTTAAAAGGTTCTAATGAAGAGGAATTCCGTAAGCTAACTGAAACCCATAAGAATGGCATCTCGAGCGGTGAACCACTTCTAGAATGCATTTAATTAGCATAACCGAGGAGCTTGCTCATGTGACAAAAAAAAAAAAAGATTCACGGAAGTGGAAGCCGCCTTATCTGCAACCCCCTGGCAACAGCACTGATAGTGATGATGGTGACTTTTCAGCAAATAAACCTACCGAAGAGAGGATTTGGATATTTTAGACTTTGATAAGTTCATGG
>JABUQX010048879.1:0-5000 GCA_015478945.1 Trachelipus rathkii | reverse complement strand
TTGCTCACAGTTACTGAAACAAAGAGGAAAAGAAACGGTGAAAATGAGTGGTGTGGTGTGGTGTGGTGTGATGTGTGTATGTGCTGGTGTGAAAAGGAATGAGAAAGGGAGAGACAGGAGTTGCAATCTTCATTGAGTGACTTGGTACAAGAGCTATGGTAGATTTTGTTTGTGTGAGTACTAGAATTCTAATGGTTATATTTAAGTTTGAAAAGGTTAAGGTGTGTGTGGCTGTGACATATGGTCCATCTGAGTTTAATGTTGAAGAGAGCGTGATTTTATGTGATAATCTGAATGATGTTTTGGATAGGGTGAGTAGGACTTCAATTGATCTGTGTTGGGCTGACCCCTAAATGGCTTGAATAGGTGATCAAGAAAATGGGATGGTTATAGCGGTGCTTTGTGTGTCGGGAGAAATGAGAATGGTAGGAAGGTGATTGGTTTCTGTGAGGAGAGTGGAATGTGTGTAAATAATACTTTCTTTAAACTCAAGGGTATACATAACTATACTAGAGATTGTATCGATTGTGTAGGTAGAGATTGTATTGAAGTGAAAAGTTTGACTGATTTTGTTTTGGTGAAGAAGGAGATGTTGAAGTATGTGTTGGATGTTAAATGAGTGAGGGGTTTAGGAATGGGATAATAGATCATTATATTGTTTTAGGTAAAATTAAGTTAGTAGGGGCTTGGATGGAGAGGAAGGTGTTAAGGAAGGAAAAGTGTTGAATTAAGAGTGAGAAGTTAAGTGAACAAAGTAATAATGATAAGTATTTAAGAGTGCTTGCAAATAAATCAGCTGAATGTGAACAAATTGAAACTGAACAAATCAGGAAGCAAATGAAGGAAGCTGTTCTTAATAGTGCAAAAGAAGTATGTGGATGTGCTAAAGTAGGAAGCAAGAATGTTAACAATTAGTAGTGGAATGAAGAGGTGATGCAAGTGGTTAAAAGTAAAAACGAAGCCTGGTTGAATGCACTAAAAGCCAATGATGGGCTTTCAAAAGAAAGATGTTTGGAATTATATAAGGAGGAAAAAAGGAATACTAAAAGATGCATGCGTAGGAGGAAAAAAGAGGTGAATGAACAGTTTGGAAGGAGAATGAATGAGTTTTTACAAGTGAATACGAAGATCTTCTGGAAGGAAGCGGGAAAGGTTAAGAATGAAAATAAGGGGAATCCGCTAAGAATAATGAATATGCATTGTGCTTTCGTAACTGATGGAATGGATGTGCGTGGAGTGTGGAGGGAATACTTCGAAAATCTGCATAAAAAATGGCAATAATGATCAGGTAATAGTGAATGTGTGTGTGGGTTTTATGGGGCAAGAAGGAATAGGTATTGTGGGGATGAGGTCATTAGTATGGAGGTAATGGGTAGAGTGAGAAAATTGAAGAATGGTAAACCTGTAATTTGACACATCAAGTGACAAAATTTAATGATTATAGAGTGAAAACCCAAGTCAATAGCCGACAGGACTTGGAATTTTTTACCTTTTTGAGATCCAAATCTGTTAAAAACGATCTCGCCGACTTTAGAAACACTTCGTTGCCATCATTAACGCACAGTGCAACCTATGGAAAAAGAGGCCAAACTCCTCCGGAGTTGGGGAGCCTTGACCAAGTCAACTGCTGACATGACTTTTTTGATCGAATCTTCGAATCGCTTCGCCAACTTTGGAATCGGATTCCCAAGCATTGTAAACCCATAATTTGACAAATCAAGTCTCAATATCTGTCAAATTTAGCGTAAATCCAAGTCAATTGCCAACATAAATGGGATTTCTTGACGGCTTAGGATCCAGAACCTTCAAAAACGGTCTCACCAACTTTAGAAACCACTAGTTTGACGTCACAAACGTCAAAATTCATCAATGAAATGGAAATTTCTAAGTCAAAGACCGACATTACTTGGATATCACATTAGAATATAAAGGATCGAACAATAAAAATGTTAACCTTATCCTCACACCAAAAAAACGTAGCATTATATAAAATCTTAACCAGAAAAACAACTTAAAGGGGGTGCTTCCATACGTAACCTCTTCTACGACGAGGTGACCTCACCCACAATAAGTATCTCAAATTTGAGAGGGTTCGACCTATCTAACCCACCCTAAAGAACATTTTGAAATTTTAAAGGGGATGCACCCCACATGTAACCTCGTCTAAGATAAAGTGACACCACTACCTATATGTATACCATATTTCTTCCCTATACGACGTATAGAATGCGAGAGTGAAAAATCGAACCCTACCCACTGATGAGTCAAATTTTAGTTTTGAGAAAGAAATTTATACTTTTTCTCAACTCTTTTGCGGTAAAATATATATGCTAGTTGGATTGATTAGTGAGAACGAGAAAGAGAAAGGAGAGATGAAGAGATATAGAGATAAGTAGATAGTAGTTAAGTAGTTAAGGAGAGAAGCAGAGGAAAGGAGAGAAAGTGAATGAGTATGAGAGAGAGAGAGAGAGAGAAGAGAGAGAGAGAGAGAGAGAGAGAGAGAGAGAGAGAGAGAGAGAGAGAGAGAGAGAGAGAGAGAGAGAGAGAGAGAGAGAGAGAGGAGAAAACAAAATTGGCTAAAAAAAACAAAACAAAAAAAACAAAAACAATTTTGCATGAATAAAACTTCTCTCAAGAGAAATTGAATTTCAAAATTTTCTTGGAACTGTGCAATAAAGTGAGCAATACATTAAAAAGATTTAGAGGAAAGTAATTTTAAAATATTGCCTTTTTTTGCAATTCAAGGTTTTAGTTTTTGAATCTTAATTTCGTGTGATTTACAATCAAACAAAATGTTTGAAGTAAAAAAACAAGGTAAAATAAAACCAAGCGAACAAAATGTTTTTCCCCCCGAAGAGATCTGGTATCAACAGCTACAAAAAGAAGAAAATAAATAATTACTGCTATAATTACTACTACTACTACTACTACTACTACTACTACTACTACTACTACTACTACTACTACTACTACTAGTTGTAATAATAAATAATAATAATAATAATAATATAATAATAATAATAATAATAATAATAATAATAATAATAATAATAATAATAATATAATAATAATAATAATAATAATAATAAAAATAATAATAATAATAATAATAATATTAATTTATTATTATTATTATTATTATTATTATTATTATTATTATTATTATTAATGATAATAATTATTATAATAGTAATATTAATAATAATATTATTATTATTATTATTATTAATGATAATAATGATAATAATAGTAATAATAATAATAATATTAATAAAAAAATAATAGTAATAATAATTAAAAATAAATAATAATAAATAAATATGAATAAATCCATCATTTAGTAATATTTAAAATATTTTATAAAAATCAGAAAAAAAGAGAAATATATAAAAATAATCAATAATAATTAATAATGAATAATAATAATAATAATAGATAAAATAATAATAATAATAATACTAGATAAAAATAATCTTAATAATAATCTAAATATAATCTTTTCTAATATATCTTAATAATAATAATAATATATAATAATAATAAATAATAATAATAATAATAATAATAATAATAATAATATATAATAATAATAAATACTATATACAATAATAATAATAATAATAATAAAATAATACATAATATATGAATAATATATAATAATATAATAAATATAATAATAATACTAAATATAATATATAATAATAATAATAATAATAATAATAATAATGAATAATAAATAAGATAATAATAATAATAATAAATAATCATAATAATAATAATAATAATAATAATAATAATATTAATATAATATTAATAATAATAATAATAATAATAATAATAATAATAATAATAATAATAATAATAATAATAATAATAATCAATATAAAAAAAAAATAATTGAAAATATTATAGCCAAAAGCAAAATAACAATAATGAAATAATAATAATAATAATAATAATATAATTAATAATAATAATAATAATAATATAATAATAATAATAATAATAATAATAATAATAATAATAATGATAGATTATCTTTAATAATAATAATAATAATAAAAATGAATATAATAATAAAATATAATATAATAATAATTCAATAATAAATAATAAATAGATAAATAATAATAAAATGATAAAATATAATAATAATAATAAATAATAAATAATATAATAATAAATTAAAAATAAAATAATAATATAATAATATATAATAATGATAATAATATAATAATAATAATAAAAATTAAATTAAGAAACCCAAACCCCGTTTAATATCCTTATAATGATATAATAATAATAATAATAATAATTAACTATATAATAATTATAATAATCAATATAATAATCAATATAATAAGATAATAATAATAATAATAATTAATAATAATAATAATATAATAATAATAATAATAATAAAAATAAATAATGGTATATTAATATAATACATAATAATAATGAATGATAAATATAATAATAATATAATAAATAATAATTAATAATAATAATAATAATATATAAAATATGAAAATAATCAATATATATATAATACTAATAATATAAAAATATAATACTAATAAATAATAATATAATATAATATAATAATAATAAATTAATAATAATTAATAATAATATAATAATATAATATATAATATCATAAAATAATAATGACTAAGATGGAATCAATGATACATGATTAATATAATCAATCAATAATAAAAATGATAATAATGAAAATTATCTTTAATAATAATAATAATAATACTAATAATATAATTACATAAAATAATAATAATAATATAATAGATAATAATCATAAAATAATAATAATAAAATAATATAATAATAATGATAATAGTAATATAATATAATGATAAAAAATATATAATAATGAATAATATAATAATAATAATAATAATATAATAATAATAATAATAAATAATAATAATAAAAATAATAAGAATAATAATATAATATATAATAATAATAATAATAAT
>JABUQX010048878.1:0-23376 GCA_015478945.1 Trachelipus rathkii | reverse complement strand
TTCAGGTTTATAAATTTAGATTAATTACGTTAAATTGTTGATAACCCTATAATGATAATATATAAATTTTAATTAATTTAATATATTTGTGTATATATGTATTTAAATTTATATCCATTGAGCACTCCTAAACCTACATATCTAATATCTCCCCGTCCCCCTGTCATTAAACGTATATTGAGCCTAATACATTAGGTTACGGTTGAGTATTTTATAATATAAAAGAAATAAAATACTCCCAAAAAATTATATAATACTAATTAATTAAATATAATATAAACGAATAGAATAAAAATAAAATATATAAGACCATTTATCAAGACTAATACTCAACATTCAAAGTATTAATAATAAAAGATAATAATATAAATAAAAATTTACAATATTGACCATTTTCAAAAATCGGGATCAGAGACGAAAAATAAGTCTGTTTCCGCTATTTATATCAATAGTTTAACAACGTTAAGATTAGCAATAAGAGTTAAGTTTCTATTAAAGAGTTAAGTAGACCTATTTCTATCTTCAGACATTCGAAAAAGCAAAACACCATATAATATGATAGTACTAAGGAAGGTAACTATTATATCTCAAAGAAGAGTAAGAAATAAGAAAAAAGAAGAAGAAGAAGATATAAGAGATAAGTAAAATAAAGTAATTAAAGATAACGATTATTATAATTAAGATTAAACCAAATAAAATAAAATAATTACACTAAGAATATTATGAAGAAAGAATAACAAGAATAAATTATAAAGGAAAAATATAATAATATTCCATCCTAAAACTCTTTTATAAATAATGTAAGCCATAACACGTGAAAACATAGAAATACTTGTTGAAGTGAGAAATTAATGCGAAGATATATGAAACCAAAATAAAAATTATTATTAAAAGAAGTTAAATTACCTAAATATAAAAAAATAAAAGAAAAGATATAAATTAACGAAAATAATATATATATACGAATTATATAATGAGGAATAACCACTTCACAAAAACAAAAAAGATAGCCAGCAATTACACTCATTATTACCTGAACAAAAGCATCTTGATTTCTGATAGAAGAGAGAAAAAAAAGAAAAAAACAAAAAATTACACTAATCAAGTAACTAGAATAAGCACAAATGATTATATAATTATAAAAAGAAAGATTAAAATTAAAGATATTAAAAATTTAAGAAAAATGAGAATTTAAATTCAGATATACATTTTTATATACTTTAAAATATATCCTGACCTTGAAATTGTCTTTTACTCAAAAATATTTTAGATAATCAATATAATTAATATAAATATAGAATGATTAAGTATTATATAGTAATGAGTCAATAAATGCCATTATCTAAAAGAGCCACAATACATCATATATCTTTCACTTAACATTGCTGATGATAGCTTACATTAATGCAAACAAGCTGAAAAAAATTATAAATTTTCATTGAAAGATATAAAATAGACAGAGGTCTAAAAAATTATATTATTTGTAAGGAGCACAAAAAAGAAAAAGAAAATAAAAAAATTAAAAAAAAAAAAAAAAAAGAAAAAAAAAAAAAAACAAAAAAAATTTATTTCTGAAAGCAGTAACGAGAGGAAAAGGAATAATAAATAAAATTTATTGAATAATAGATAATAATAAAAAATATTTTTAGTATTAGAAATAAATGTAAGAAAAACATAAAAATCAATATAAAAACAAAAAAGAATATTATAAATATATAATAATAAATTAAGTAATGTATAATAAAATCAAGAATAAAATTAAGAAGAAAAGATAATGAAAGATATGAATGATTAGAAAATAGAAGAAGCAAGATAATTCAAAGAAGTACATCATTTATTGGTTTACTATCGATAAAGAATATAATAGATACTTTCTAAA
The DNA here is from genome assembly GCA_015478945.1 of Trachelipus rathkii. Taxonomy (NCBI): domain Eukaryota; kingdom Metazoa; phylum Arthropoda; class Malacostraca; order Isopoda; family Trachelipodidae; genus Trachelipus; species Trachelipus rathkii. The sequence continues at coordinate 21,497 of JABUQX010048878.1, read as the reverse complement.
TACATATTTATGCATTATTATTATACAAAAAGAAAGACCACCCCTTCTTATTAAGGAAGACCTTTGGAACCCCATTGAACTCTCATCTGAGAATAGAGTTAGCACAAATCTAATAGAAAAGGGATATATCGCGACATTAAAATTAAATACAACGATAAAATTAAAAGATAAATAATTACCAAAAGAAATCCGACGACAGTCTATCGAGAACCACCTCAAGAACTATAATAATTATTAAATATAAATTGAATAATTATAAGGAATGAGATAATTCGACATCAAAATAGAGTAGTTCCACTACATCCCCATACCACTATATCAGGAGAATGATAATTGAGAAATAACAATACCACTCACCTTAGATATTAATAATAATTATAAAAATAAAAGAATTAATAAAATAAGAATAATAATAAATAATAATAAAATTGAATTTACCACGATCATGCTCGAGCCACATTACTAAATAACGAAATATAGTAAATATAACCTATATTACAATAAATTAATTAAAATAAATAATAATTAATAATAATAATAATTAATAAATAAATATTTAAATAATGTAATAAATATAGTGGACCTAGATATACAACTCCAAAAAAAAATAAGCCAGAAATTTTTATGTGTAGATAATATTATTATTATATTAATTTTTACAATTTATTAAACAAATTAGAAATGCAGGACTCCTGCTGCTGATGATAATTCTTTTCTCTATGATAGTATATAGTAAGATATTTTAAAAGATATGATATTTTTTATTTATTTTATATTATTTTTTTTATATTATAATTATTTATTATTTTATTTATTATAAGAATTAAGTCATAAGTATTATTTGTTAAAAATAGAAAATTAACTAAATTTATTACAGAACAATGAATATTGCTTCACCATTTCAATTAATTATGTTAGTATATAGTAAGTAATAATTAGATAAATGAAATTTAATGGTCATCATAAAATAATATCTAATAAATATAAATTATAATTTATATATAAAGATAAATATATAATAATAAATAAAATAATAAATTAATAATAATAAAATAATAATAATAATAATATTAATAATTTAATAATTAAACACCAAAAAATAATAATATAGTATATTTACATAAATGATAATTAACATAAAAATCATTAATAATAAAATAATAAATAAATTAAATAATAAATAATTATAATATTAAATAATAAAATAAATAAAATAAATAATTATAAAATAATAACTGTATAATAATAAATAATTGGAATAAAATAATTAAGAACAATATAAATATAATAATTAAATATAATTAATTATTAATGATATATTAAATTATTAAATAATGTATAAATAATATAAATAATAAATATATAATATAAATAATATAATAATAATTAATATAATTATATTATATTAATAATAAAATAATTAAATAAATAAATAATATAATAGAGCATATAAAGAATTAAAAAATATAATAAATTAATATATAATATTATAAATATTTAAATGATATTAGATTGGAATAATAATATATGGTTTAAAAAAATATTAATCATTTTTAAGAGCTAATCAAACTAAAAAAAATTAAAAAAATATTAACATATATATATACGAATCCTAAAATCAAATATATAAAAAAATTAAATTAAAAATGATATGTAATAATATTTGATGGGAATAATAATCTTTGGTTATAAAAGAAAAAAGATTAATTTAATAATAAATATTAATGAAAAAAAACAATCAGAAAGAAGAATACTAATTATGATAAAATAAAATAATAATTTAAAATATGATAAAGCAAAGATTAATAATACTAAAAAATAATTTATTTAGAAATTAAAAAAAATAATTTTGCCATAATAATTAAATTAAAAAAATGAGTACAATTATTGATTTTAAAAATAATAAATTTATAATTAATAATTTTAGTATAAATATAAAAAAATAGTATAAAACAATAAAATTAAAATATAAAAATAATAAAAATATAATTATAATAATTATAATAATAATAATAATAATTATAATAATACAAAAATAATTACATTCCATATTCTGCTTCACACAAAATATATAATAAATCAAGGAAATATAAATAAAATCAAAGAAATATATAATAATAATCATAGAAATAATGAAATAAAACCATAAGAAATAATAAATAAAATAATAATAATAATAATAAAAAAAATCTTTTAAAATATATTATAAAGATTACAAATAAGTGAAAATAAAAGAAAGGAGTAAATAGTAATAATGGAAACAAAGAAAAAATAATATAAAAAAAAATAAATATATTAAATTGAATGTAAAAAAGAATAATATTATATATATAAAAAATAATATTAAATTAATTAAGAATTAATATTTTAATAAATAATAATATAATAATAAATAATATTAAAAATAATTTTAATAAATAATGTTATATATTAGATTATAATACATTTTAAATAAATAATAATAATAATATATATAATATATAATAAATATAATAATAATAATAATAAAATAATAATAATTAAATTAATAATATAATAATAAGAATAATAATTAATAAATTAAATAAATAATAAGAATATAATTATTAATAATATATATAATATATAATAATTAATATTAACTTAATGAAATATTAACTAAATAAAATTAATATAAAAAAATAATAAATAATAATTAAATAGAGTATTAGAAAAATATAGAAAAAATATAACTTAATATATAAATAATTAATAAAGTAATTAGAGATAAATAGAATACATATTACAGAGCACCGCTGCAGCGAACTAACGTACAATGCAGCCATTTGAAAGAACGAGCTAACATATATAATCACAAGAGATGGAAGCAGCATACATTCCAGCATTAAAGCAGAACTTTGCTATGTATCTAATCATCATACCTCTAATAATTGGAAAGTTATGATATTAATGAGATTTAAAAATATAGAAACATGTAAGAATAAGTAAATAATAATATAATTAAATTATTCAGATAAATATAATACTCAGATGAAAAGAGAAAAGATATTGTTTAAATAGTTTAGCCGAATTCAAAGTATATACTCTTATGAATGACTAATAGTATTACGTTATAGATACAGATACAGAAAATAAGAATATTAATGTTTCATGATTATAAATAGCAAATTCATTACATAGACGCCAAAGAATTTAAGTCAATTCCCATTATTGAGGCACTATTAATAGAAATATCGTTAGATTAAAATTAATTAAAAATTAAATTTAGCTGGGACAAAAAGAATAATTCATTCTATAGACGCCAAAATTTAAGTCAATTCGCCAATTTAGCTAGATTATGAAGAAAGTGCAAGAATTACACATACATTTGAAGATACTCAAATATAATAGAACTATTATCAATATTTATTTACATACTACGTAATAGCTTTCTGCAACATAAGTTAAAAATAATTGACTAAATTAATAAAACAAATAATATTCGAATAAAAATTATATTATTAATATTTTTCAAAAATAATAATTGGATAACTATATGTAACACTAATTTAATATTATATAATAAAAAAATATTATAAGAAGATATATTTAATTATTTTCAAAATAAGAATAAAGAGAAACGATTTATTTTACCTTATATTTCACTTTCATTTATTAGTAATATTTGAGTATTAATTGAGCTTTAATTAAGATTTTCTAACAAATTCATTTCTTCCATAAAATTATATTATATAATAATATGCATAGTAAATTACAAAACACAAATTTAAAATCAATTAAAAATGATGTGCAAATGATATTCGCTAATACACATTTTAATTAGCAATGCAATTCTTTTTATTTCCAGTTTTCTTCGGTGGAATAAGAAAATTTGATTATTGATGTTGTTTTCCTAATAAAATATAAGAATAAAATAATATTAGTTCATGAATAAAGGAACGTTTACTTTAAATTTAATGAAGTATCATCATTTAATAAACAAATATATTATTAAAAAAACAAATAGAACAGTATCTTAAAAAACGGGGGGGGGGGGGGGTTTAAAAATACGATTAAACATATCACATAATAAACAATAATATAATATAATTAATAAATATATAATAATAAATAATAAATAAATAATAAATTAATAATAATATATTATATATATCAATAATATATTTTATATATATATATAAGATTAATATCAAATTTTAAAATAAATATAAATAATAATTAAAGTAATAACACCAAGATTAAAAATGAATGTAATAAAAATTAAAAAGAATAGAGATTTAATATTAAATAATAATATATGTAAATAATAATAATATAATTAAATGTAAATAATAATAAAATTAAAATAAATAATTTTTTAATAAAATAAAATTATAAAATATAATAACAAGTTCTGTAAATGGATTATAAAATGTGTCAATCTTGACGTGTACAGTTTTATTTTTTTTTATTTTTCATAAAACTAACACTATATTGCTATAATTAGATACTACTAAAATAATACCTGGAACGATATAATATTTTCGTTAGAACACTCAAAAAAAATATATAACACAAAGTTATATTTAATAAAATTTTTCTAAAAAATCATCATTTTATATATGATGATATATAATAATTTATATTCAAAAATGTAATAATTATCTAATCACAGAAAAAGTAACGAAATCTATAAACAAAAAACCAACTAAAAGTTCAAGAGTTGTTAAATCTAACAACTAATTGCTTAAAATCATTACAATCATATAAAATGATCATAATAAAATAATAAAATAATAATAATTTATTAAATCTAATATGAAATAAAGACAATGATTAAAATATTTAATAATAATAATATATTAAAATAAATATAAAATATATAATAATAAATAATTAAATATAATATAAGAAAATTAATTAAAATTAAATAATAAATATATATTATAAATAATATCAAATAAAAAAAATAATAATAATATATAATTAATAATAATAAGAATAATAATAATAATTAAAAATAATAATAATATAATAATATTATATAGGATATCTCGAAAGCCACAGCAGTGACGATTCCAAAACCCAGTAATGGAAAAATAATAAAATAAAATATAATAAAATAATAATAATAAAAATAATAATAATAATAATAAGGAATAATAATAATAATATAATAAATAAAAAAAATAAATATAAATGACAGAGAAGGTTGATGAAAAGGAAAATATTTATTACTCATAGTACTCTAATAATAATAAAATAATAAATAATAATAAAATAATAATAAAATAATAATAATAAATAATAAATATAATATTAATAAATAATAAAATAATAATAAATCCAGGCAATAATATTCCTTAGAATAATAGCAATAATCAGAAAATAATAAATACGAAAGTAGGAATAGAGAATCCTATAATAAGAAAAAAAATATAATAAATAAATAATCATAAGAAAAAGAAAAAAAATAAGAGAAAATATTAAAATAAAGCAAAGAAATGATGGAATAAGTAGAACACGCAGACAACCCATAAGAAATTACACAAAATAAAGTATACAGAAAAAATCAAAAAACACCTAACACACTACTCCGAGTGAGAGAGAGAGAATAATATTCAATACCCCGTAGAATATCCACCGAAGTAAGAACCTAGATAAAGGAACACCCAAATACATTACAATCATTTAGCGTTACAACTAAGATATTTGTATATATCCATAGATTAGAGGAAAATACACCAGAAAAAAATAAAAACAATAATAGACAATAACTAAAAAATAAAATATAACATTTATTAAAAAAAGAATATATTAAAATATCAATACAATTTATTAGAAAGAGAATTGTCCAATGTACTACATTAAATCGAATAATAAGTAATAATTAATATCATATAATATAAAATAGCAATAAATAAATAAAAAATAAAAAAAAAAATAATAAATAAAAATAAATAAAAAAAAATTAAAACGTTAAAAGCGTCCATAATTATAATTTTAAATTCATCCACTTAATAGTTACAATCTTATTAAAATTATGATTTCAATAGGATACAAATAACTAGTAAATAATATATATAAAAAATAAAAACAAAAAAAATTATACAATACTCGATCAGATAATAATAATAATAATAATAATATCAGTAATAATAATATGAATAAAAATAATAATACAATATATAAATAAAATAAAATAATAATAAAGTCATATAAGTAAATTAATAATAAAATAAATTAATTAAGAATAATAACATAAATTTTAAAATTAATAAATAATAAATAATTGTAAATTATATTATTACATAGTAGTTAATTAAAATAATATATTAATAATTATAATATATATATATATAATAATACAGAACATATATAAACCAACATTAATATATTATAGTAAGTACTAGTTATTTGATCACTCCATATAATAATGGGTAGCATTGCTTGCGTTATTAAACATAATATAATAAACCATCATAAAATAATATATATTTATATTATTTAACAATTTATAAAGAATAAAATAAAAAATTTAAATAATGGAAAAAAATTTTTAATTTTATAAATAAAAATATATAAATTATATAAAACAATTCAAAACTTAATTATCATAAATAATAAAGAATTAATTAATAATATATTAATAATTATAAATATGAGTGATTAATATGGGGTAGATATTGTGTAGTAGAATTTATAATCTTTATGAGATTAGGTTTGAAATACCTTTATTGTTTATAATACCTTTTCAGAGTTATAGAATTAGCAATAGATTTATACAAATTAGAAAATGCTTTAGAAAAAACAAATATAAATATATATTAAATGCAAAATAAATAATATCAACTTACAATTATCCAATAAATAAGGCCCATACAATCACACACACACACCTACACAATTCAGAACATAGCATTTCAATAACATCACAATAATAGCTACCTACAAACAAATAATAATAATATATATAAATTAAATAATAATTAAATAGAAATAATTAACATATTATCCAGCCCCAGTATCACCATACATATAATAATTAATATAAAAATAATAATAATAAATATATAATTATATAGTAATACTAGTTAAAGATGATATAATATAGTGATAAAGAAAAGATTAAAACAGATAAAATAATAATTCAATAAATAAATATAATAATAACAATAAAAATAATAATAAATAATATGAATTCAGCCTTGAATATGAATTTGAATTTAAATAATAATAATATAAATAAAAAAAATAAATAAGTATTAAAAATTTATATAATAATAATATATAGTTATATAATTTATATATAAATGTATATATAGTAGTGATGTAAATATAATAATAATACCGAATAGAGATAGTATTACTTGATTCAAGAATAAATTATGATAAATCCAAAAAAGTAATAAATAAAATGGTATAACGTATACAAAGATTTAAACCCGAGATTAGAACCACATAAAAACCAATTACAGATAGAGAAAATAACAACTAATATATAGAATAGGAAGCACAGATATATGAGATACTAAAAATCGACACGACTACACTATTTATCAACCTTATCTGACCGCATACCTATAATCTTGAGCTCGTTAATTTTTCTCCAACAGCATTTACGCAATTTTTTACTACATGACTTTCTTTGAATTATTAACCATATATTTATCAGACCAACCATATTAATACCATCCAGGAGTCAACATTTTTGGAGCCTCGCGCGTATTTTAGAAACCTCTAAATTAATATTAACACATCCTAATTTTTATTTCATGAGATGACAAGCCATGATTGGTGGCAACCCATAATATCGAAGAAAGTGGTTGCGCCAACGAGATAAGCTATAGCACTCGAATTATGTAATCGTACCCAACACCCTAATATTAATATCGTACCAAGCCTTATATCGTTCACATGGAGTTCAATCATATTTGCATACCAGGATATTGTTAATAAATCTTCATTTAATGGAAACATAACACTAATTATTTTTAAGTCTATAAACCTATTCTTTTGTCATTCACCACTTTGCTCCAAAGACATGAGATACCAAATACCCATGGTCTATATATTTGACCCACGAATAAATTTTTTAGCACTTCATGGGATGCAATTATTGAACCCACAAGTAAATATATATTTGTCACTAATCCAAGTATAAATATAAGGTAAGAATAAGCTAATTAATAAAAAATATTTTTAAAAGGGGGAGTGACTCCACTTATTTTTTATAGAGATTTTTAGATTAGTAAAAAGTGTCTATTTAACCTAAGTGTAAGAACCATGAATATTCGCTATGACCATCTATTCCATAATAATAACATTGTCATTATTTTAAGTCACCAACATAATAAATAATAATATACGCTAATTTTGAAGTGCCAACAAGAATCTGAGGTATAGGCCCAACCACTAATCATATACTCTTTCCTAAGCGATGAACACATGTATGGATCTATCCTAACTTAGAACACCTACACAAAACACACACTAACACATCAACCATCCACACATGCACAGCAATCACACACCTTCTATACACACACTTTCACACTATCCTAAGACAACTGAAACAATATCATCATATACCAAATAATGACACTTATCATTTACCAACTATAAATTTTCAACAACAGATTACTAAATCAATACCACACTGACAAAATCACCAGATATTGTCTTCCAAGGGTCATTTGACCACGGTTAATTTTTGATCCTATCCTATAAGTAGGATACTGCGCCTTACGCCGCCAGTGGATGTCGCTGGAAGCCGCCATTGCTTATATTAACAATGACGAACTCGTAGAAGTGACTCTAGCAGCATAATCTCCTAATGCGGCGTTATAACAAGAATAAATGAGTAGCTCAATTATTGATAACTTGTAGCTTTTCTCTTGGCACTGATGGTTCCAAATCACCGTAAAGAAATACCTAGCGATAATAATTATTCTTTATATAGTGATTTCTAATGAATATGAGTAAGTAAATATTTAATGAATAATAGAGTGCCAGTGAATAATTGCACATAATAGAATGTCCTAAGTAGAATTTAGTCAATGAATATGAATGTCACTAAAATATGATAGTAAGCCAAATAATGATAGTTGAAAATAAAAATATAATAATTATAATAAAACAAATAATAATATAATTAAAGTGAGCTCATAAATGTAATATAAGAAGCCCAAAATATAATACCTAATACCACATAATAATAATAATAAGAAATGAGCCCTAAAAGTGAGAGTGACCAACATAAATAATAATAAAATTAAATAAAACTAGATAAATAAATAATAATAATAATTTAGATAGTCATACACATTATTTATCATAAAGTCATTATACTATAATCGACCTCCCTGAGCCCCGAATAATATTGCCATCTAATATAGAGAGTAATGATATTTCAACTCCATAATAATAGGTATAAATATAAATTAAATAATAAAGTAGAATTATATAATTATAATAATATTAATTTAAAAAATACCTGCTAAGAGAAGATGATTACCTACATTAGAAGTTAATCTTTATATTACTATAACCATAGAATTATAACAACACGAATAATATAGAATCTATCTAATAATAAAATAACGCATAACACATCTTCACATAAGAGAACACTATATATACATATTAAACCTAAATAATTCAATATCAACTTACACTACACATCACACTAACTTTATCGCAGTGCACTAGATTCACCTATCCACGAACATCATGTCACTACACCCATATATAGTTAATAGCCTCAAATACTTGATGACATCCAATCAATCGATCAAATAAATTAATGCACTTCATGAAAAGTCAATTAGAGCTCACCATACATAATTATGATAGTCAAAATAAATCGCAATATATCAGTAAAAATAGCGCTCAATAATAAGAGCAATTGAAATTATGACCAATCAAAATCTTTGAAGGAGTTAACATCTTATAATAACGTCATACTGTATGATGACGTCATACTATTTGAAAGAACCAATTAACATATATAAGAGGATAAGAATGATTCAAAATCTTATTATAAGATAAAAGCATATCTATAGAATGAAGCCTCAATAATACTAACTTAACACTAAATATACATTCAAAAAACACGAGATTATAATTAATTAATATGAACTTAAAACTCAATAATTTAATATATATACATGATCACCAGTAACAGCAAGAGCATAATAATATAAGATCATATAATCAACGCATGAATAGCCCTTACGAAACCACGACACCCGCAGGTCGACTCACATGCAACTACTATTCAGCCGACCAATCCAGCAGAGTGAACGCCCGAACATATAATAAAGAGCACAATACATATTTACACGAACGTAAACGCCCGCCGCGTTTGCGCCGCAGGCGCCAAATTAAATACCACCCAGTCGTACACAGCTACACCAGCTCTGCGTGCGCCCACAGCGCAAAATATTAATTCCCAGCTAGATCAAATAAGTAATATCTAATAGAACAAATCAAAGAACAAAATGTTAAAATGAAAAAATTGAGAATGTTATTCAAGATTTCATAATTAAAATTTAGTGTAATATAATAATATTTAAATAATATGAAAGTATAAAAATAAATAGTAAAAATATATAAGAATATATAAAATTGAAAATATATATAAAAATATCTAAAAATAAATGTAAATAAATAATCTAAATCAGATATCAAAAATATGGAAAAATTAAAAAATAGTGTACTCAAAATTATGGTAAAAAATATTAAATTAAATGTAGTTTCACATTGAAATTATAATTAATTAATAAATAATATAATGAAATACTATAAGACAGATCATTTTTTATTAAATACACTTCATACATTTTAAAGTAATTTTTTTGCAAATATACTATGAGTATTTTAAGATATAACTATTATCAGTAAGTTCAAACACATGCTACAAACAAACATCTTTATTTAAATAACCTAAAAACGTAACTCACTCGACAGAACCTATTGATTTAACACCATCATCTCCCATGAAAACAATGTCCTTATTTTATCTTCTCGTAATATACTATCTTTATCCCCAATTATAAACTACTAATTTAAATTTATAAATTTTATCTAAAAACAAATTAGATTATAGATAAGAAGAAAAAATACCAAGATAAGATAATAAAAAATAAAATATAAGAATAATATAATAATAAAAAATAACCGAGAAAATAATAAGTACATAAAAAGACATAAGTTATTAAAGAAAAGTTACACATTAAGAATATTAACAATACATTATAATATAATATTATATACATATATATTGAATACAAAAATATTTATACATATAAAATAACAATGAATATACATATAATAGAAAGGTGTTTTGAAGTAAAATCAAGTAAAGAAACAATAATAGAGAGTGAATATCCTAACACACTTTAAATAGAGATGAGGAAGAATAAGTAGCATATATTATGATTTTACATTAGACAATTAATTACTGATACTTTTAAACTCATGATACATAGCTTAATACTCAAATGTTTACTATACTCCATTCCTAACATCATCTATCATCATCTATAATAAAATAAATTACAATATCCTATAAAAAATCTAAAAATCATGTAAACATTATATCAATATATGCTTAATAAAAATAAAATAATTAACCAATAAAAAGAGAATACACTAATAAAAACGAAAGAATACCGTTATATAACTGCTTATAATAAGCATATATAAACATATTCTTGAATAATTTAACATGACATAAAAATTTATTAATATATAAATTTACTTTTAAAACTATCAAATAAATTCTAGTAATATAACTTAAAAAGCAGTAAATCAGTATAAAAACAATAAGAATAAGTTACATTATACTCTAATACAACATAATTATGGGGGATTAGTAATGCTATATTAAGTTATTACTGCTTTACGCTTTAATCTTTCGAGAGAATACCTTAATCCTCAGATAGATAAACTATTCCTAGCATAATTATACTGAATCATTGATAACATAAATCGCAATAATAATTTAATTACATACCTTTAACAGACGAAATCACAACCACCACTTTCATAAACGACTCCGTTTAAATCATACTATCCATTTTATAAGCTTCAAATGACTCAATAATAAACATATTATTGTATTGATTACCTTTAGTAGTTGGTTAGAACAATGACGGTAATAATAAATTTTGTGGTAAAACTGATTTAAAACTTCTAATATATTTAAAACATTTATATTAATATTATTATTATAATAAGAAAATAATTTTTATTACTTTATATTATAATATATATATAATATTATATAATAAATAAAAATAATAAATATATATACTTAAGATTTTATATTAATCTCAATATAACACTAATTTATTATATACTTATAATTTTGAATTCTTAAAAACAATGTTATAACATCGGAATTTATTACTCGCAATTTTCTAACCAACTAGCAAAAAAAAACAAACAAACAAACACAAAAAAAAAATATAACAACAAAATTTATATCACATTTTTATGAACATAACATTTAATTAATTAATAATTCACAACCAGTGATTTACACTGGATAAAGACCACACTCCAAATATATTCCTCTATAGACAAATATATATCATACATATAATCTAAATCTAAATAATATAACAATCACACTAATAAGTACACAATAACACTACAATAATACAAATTAATATATACAATCACAATCCAATAACTAATAAATGAATAAACATATAATAATATCACCAAATAATCTATATATACAAACTACATTAACAACTCCATATAGACATAATATATTACAATTTATAATATACAACAATACAGACACACATACACACAGACAACACAGCAACTATGCAACAAGCTCAAACCAACTATCACAGATGTTTACTTACACTCACCAATCTAACCACACATGATAATACATTATCATCGTTCCGATTTACACTATTCACACTCATAATACACAGACTTTAACATATAACACTACAACAATAAACATCACACAGAATATATATTACTACACAATCAAAATTATAACATATAAACACATCAACACAAAAACAATCACCAAATACTCTAACAGATATATTTAAACTTAACACACGACAAATTAATATTAATATACATATAAGACACATAATATAGTATCGAATACAGAATATATAAATATATATATATTAAAAATCATTAATAATGTATTTAATAATATAATAATAAACTCAGTATAAACTATTTAATAATATAACTCAATTTTACAAATAATATTAAACTAATAAAATTATATTATATCAAATTTTTAACATTAAAAAATACCATAATAATTCTAAATTAAATAAATTAATAAAATAACATAAATCATAATATTATCAATTATATGAAAATAATAATACATAATAAATAATATTTATAAAAATTATATTAAAATCATAATAATAATAGTTATTAAATAAATATAGAAAAATATTATATATTAAAATATATTAATTAATAATGATAAAATAAGTTATAATAAAAAATAACTAATAATGATAATAACTTTAAATATATAATAAATAATATAATAAAATTTTATAATATAAAAAACAATATATTATAATTATATATAAAAAACAAATAAATAAATACAGAATATATCAAAGTAAAAAATGTCAAATACCCTAACAAACTCACTTCTAATAATATACAACAAAAGATCTATGCCATAACGATATAAATAGTATTACATTAATTAAAAATCTACATATCTTTTAAACTAATAATAATAAATTCAATACTATATCAAAAAAGTACAGTGATGAAATTAATAACAAAATTAAACAAAAAGTAAGTTAAAATTAATACATACATCTATAACTAAAATAACAATATAAAAAAATTAAGAATAAATTTTAATAAAATCTAATAATAACGATCAATATATTAAATAAAATATAAAACAATATATATCATACATATTATAAATATTAATATTATATATTCGCTCGATGTTAACTAAAAATATTCAAAGTTTTTTTAAATAATTCGATTTTCTTTAAAATTAACAATAAAATTAATTAAATATATATTTATTATTATTATAGTAATCTTATAATAATCAAAAATATAACAATCACGAAAAATATAAAAATCACGAATAAGCTTACACATAATCCATATATCAAATAGTATACGAAATAAATACTACCTTTTCCCTAGTTAAAAATGATATATATTAATAAATAATATAAATAATAATAAACAATAACTTATAAAATTTAAATAAAATATAAATTAGAATAAATATAATCTCTTAATTTTATGAGTAATCATAAGTTAATAAGCGAAATTATATAAGATCACTAATTATACCAATGAGTCAAATTAAAATAAATAATATTTCAAAAACTATGGAATTATTCATTTCTGAATAATAAAATAATATAGAATAGATAGAAATAATGACTAATAAATAACTATCTGTTAGCCTAAATAATAAAAAAGTATATAATCTCTATAAAATTAATGGAATAAATCCCTATTTGCACCGATAAAAATAACGATATAATAACATAATATAGGAAATATACACAAGAATAATAATAGATTTTAAATTAAAATTAGCTTTAAAGTTATTGTGGCACGTGTAGTTGTCGAGAAAGAAATAGGTGGCATAATTTATTTACAATGTATATTAAATAAAATAAATTAATTCATTTAACTAAGCTGATTAAGAACGATGGAAGATCATAGATAAATACATCTAATTAAGACTATAATAAAGTAGTGAAAAGAAATTATATTAATCTTTGTTAAAAGAAATTGATTCATTTTTTTAAATCAGCAATAAACTCTAATAATAAATAATATATATACTTAATAAATTTATATAATGAATATTAGAATAGAGATAGTTTTGTAATAATATTTATCGCTATTATTATGGTTGTACGATATAGTTGACTATAAAAAAACATAATGATATGTTACAATAAAACATTAAAATTAAGAATTCTTTTATTTCTTCAAACTATTAATTTGGAATATTAGAATATCCATGCCTTAATATTTAAAAAAGACGTTAATATTAATAATACAAACATTTCAAAATATTATTAATAAATAAAGAATTAACATTCATTTATTTTCAAAATATTGATTAGGGAAGAATCAACTAGTTAAATATTTATACTTTCAAATCAATTTACAACAAAATCCTGTTCCAATGACCTAAAGAGAATAAATTTATAATTATATATCAGGTGTCTGTTTGTAATGACCAAAAATAACAGTATTTTGGTACATCCATTTGTAAAATTTGTTTATTTAGTTTAGCGAAGAGCATAGGAAGATTTTAGGGTATATTATTACTAGGATCTAGAAGCAAACAAAATTCACCATTTGTTGACTGTTGATAATTTTTGGTTTATATTTTCACTTTAAAGTTATTCCGATTTTATAGTCTAATTCTCTGACGCCGTTAAATAACAATTACTAAAAAATAAAAAATATAATTTTAAAAAGATGATAGACATTATTAAATGACTAACCAAGAAATTCAGATTTTATTTTAATTGATGAAATTGACTATTGAAATTGCATCTTTACTAAGTGGCAAAAGAATAAAAAAATTGTTATTACTCGTATGTGGCCAGAAAAAGTTCTGAAGATAGATTCTTATAAATCTTGGTTTACAGTTGCCACGGAAAGGTATTTTTTTAAGCTTTATATATGCCTTTAAATATAACAAATATGTTTAGCGCGAAGGTAAAATCATATTAACGGATGCAGATTACAGAGGCTGTAAAGAAAGATGTCTCAAAACCTCTAAAATCTCAACTATATCATTAAAACATTATAAAATTTTCACAAAACGCAAACCATGCAACCTACTGCCCTTCATAAACCTTTTTGCAGTTAAGAAATACCACAAGCTTTCGGTTCGGTTTTATAGTGGAAGATATTATACAAATAGAGTGAAATTATCTGTAAGCTATAAAAATTCAAATCATGAAACTTCTTAATTTTCCCACACCTCCAATTAGTCATTTAATAATTCAAAGTAGAAAATTAGAAAAAAAACGCAGTAACTTTACCTACTAAAATATTACTATTTTTTATGTAGCTGATAAACGTCCCAAATGACTGTGAAGAAACGTTTTATTTATGTTCATAACAAGGCCTACACTTAATATATAATTGAAGTTATTTTTTTCTAATAATGGAACAAAATGACGCTAAAGAAGTATAACTCATGATCAAATAAAGTATAGAATGGGAGAGCAGCTTGCAATTCATGGTCTGCGAAAAATTATTATAATTAGGAACAGAATAATATAAAGTAAATATAATCCCCTGCTGAGTCATTATGTTTTTATTTCATTCTTTTTTAATATGTTAAATTGTTTTCAACATGAACTGCTGCAACTTGCTTCTGTTATAATAAGACCACTAATTTCTGTGTATTGGCGTTAAAATTATTGCTATATTAACTCAGGGTGGCGAACCCCAAAAAAATCATTTGAGTGGATCGGGAGCCAAATAAATAGTTCAATATAAAATAGTCTTTGTTTCTTCTAATTGTAAGTGAAAATAAATGGGTTCTGAGTCGGATAATTTTGAATGATAAAGCCGAAACCGGAGCCGGAGCCGAATTCGAGTTGTTTTAAAATGATGAGGCCTGAGCCTCAGCAGGAACCGGAGTTGGAGCCTGGTAAAAATTTACGTCTTCTTGTGTTTCATACTATTTGATTCTAAGGTATTCTACAAAGGGTTAGTCTCTCATGGGCTATTTCTGGTCATCCAAAGCTCAGTGTTTTTGAAATTAATGAATTACACAATATACAGATATTTTTTTCATCATAGTTATGAACGCAATACTTTACTTTAATAATAATAATAATAATAATAATAATAATAATAATAATAATAATAATAATAATAATAATAATAATAATAATAATAATAATAATAATAATAATAATAATAATAATAATAATAATAAATAATAATAATGATAATAATAATAATACACAAGCCACATTAAAGCATAATAATAATAATAATAATAATAATAATAATAATAATAATAATAATAATATTTTACTTTTTTTAATAATAATAGTCTATTGCAAGAGCAAAATAGAGTTAAGCAACTTACCGACTGTGTAATGACCTCTGGCGTAATTATTGGCAGCGTCCTCTTTGCCTGTGATGAGGTTGCTTGGTGAAAAGAGTTGTCTGTAGGTACCAGTTCGAACCTCATCTGTTGAAGTAGTAAAATAAATAGTTGCATGGAGAATGAAATATTTAAATAAATAAATAAATAATGAAGCGTAATTATGTTCATTTTTTTTAGCAATCATGAATAAATGTTTCAAAGTCGAAAGAGCAACGAAACTTTCAGAGAATAAAAATAAATTCTAAAAAATTATTTAGTAACTTCTAATCAGCTTAAACATTATTAATTTTAAATATTAATAGTAAATAAACAAATCTTAAAATAAAAAAGTAAATTTGGACCTTACTCTCGTTTTAAAAGGTTTATGCGTTTTAAAATTAACACGTTTACTTTGTCAATCATCACCAATGTGTTAATAACGTATAAAATAACGCCTACCATTTCAGTGTCCCTTCCATTTAAAACGTATACCATACTCGCATTATTTCATTTTAACCTGTGTGTGTGTGTATGGGGGGTGTTCAAAGGGAAGTAACATTGAAGTATAGAAACAGTAAGAAACCATATGCGCTTATCGAGACTGTCCCAGTCAACTAGAGCATATAGGCCCAATCCTCCAACATGCTCACGCAAAACCCATACACCACCCTAAGGTTTGTCAATATCATATATAGAATATTTACACCAACTAGGTTACTGGTAAAAGCAGAAACTATAGCTAAGATACATGCTAATCACATAAAGAGCTTTAATAAGTTTCTCATAGTTAAAACATGCGATTTTACCTTAATAACTCAAAATCGGCCAATTTGGCTGTTAAAATATGCTATATGATGCCCAAACATTCCATACACCTATCAAACCCTTTCTTAAATGTTGCAAGTGAGTAACACTCAGCAACCTCCTACGGCAAACCATTTCAAAAATTAACAATGAATGAATGAATGAATGTTTTCTTAAATCAAGATGGCATGCCTTCTTAGTTTTCTTATCGTGTCGCATAGTTCCACGTCCGTGGCCTACCATAAAGAATTTGTTGGTTTCAGTATTATCAATAAATGTAAATATTTTGCAGACTTGTATCATGTCCCCTTCCCCCTTTGAGAAATCTCCCTTCTACTGAAAACATTCCTAATTCTTTTAGCCTCTCCTCAGAGCTTTTACCCTCAAACCTAGAAATCATCCTTGTTGTTTAGCGTTGCGCTCTCTCCAGCAAATATATTGTCTTTTCTTAAATAAGGGTCCAAACTTGTTCACAGTACTCTTAATACTGGTCAAACATAGCTATTATACAGTTTGCTTATAGCTTCTTTGCTCTTGTAAACGATATTGTGATTTGCTATACCTAGCATCTTATTTGCTTTATTCCTTGCTTCCAAACACTGATTAGCCACTTTAATATTACTTCTTACAATCATACCCAAATCCTTTTCTTGGTCCACAGACTCAAGCTAATCTCCATTCATATCGTAATTAATCTTCCATTTGAGTAACCTAATTGAAGAACCTTACACCTTTAACTTTTAAAATTCATTTGCCACAACTGCCCATTCAAAAAGTTTATCAAGATCATATTGAATCTTTATACATCCACCATTATTCCTTACTGAGGTAACCACTTTTGTATCATCTGCAAACTTAGGAACCTTACATTTAAGTTCCTGGTCTAAATCATTTACCTATGTAAATGATGAACAATAGTGGCCCAATCACTGAACCCTGTGAGACATCACTCTTCGCTATTTCCCACACACACTGCCTTCTATTCCACAACCACTTTTTAACTCAACCATGTACCACTCCACCTATACCACATTGGGATAACTTTTGCATACTATTTATGTGGAGAACCTTATCAAAGGTTTTTCTGAAGTTTAAATATATAATATCAACTGGGTCTCCTTGGTCACAGCAGTCAATAATGTATTCCATAAATTCTAAAAGGTTCGTTTGACATAATCTACCCTTTCGAAAGGCATCCTGGGAGTCATACAATATCTTGTTATCATCCAAATATTTTTCTATATGACCTTTCAGTAAGCTATGCAAAACTTTGACACCCAGGGATGATAAACTAACTGGCTTATAATTTCCCAAATATTCCTTACTACCTTTTTTATAAATAGGCACAAATATGCTGTTTCCCAGTCCTCTGGTACCTTACCAAATGAATGGTTGGCGTTATTTCATACGTTAATAACACATTGGTCGACAAAATAAAAACGTGTCAACTTTTAGTTTACGTACAACTTGAGAAGGCGGGGCTCATTTTAAAACATGTAGCCCTGCATTTCAGCTCGATTATGAGCGAAATTATTTCTCAACCACTTCCCCCTTCCCCCCCCAGCACACACAAAAGGCGTGCTCGCGCACACACACATACACACACTCACACACACACACTAACACACACACACACACACACACACACACACACACACACACAAAGCCTACTATATTTTTGCCGTCCTTCATCGATCTGAGACAAATAAAAGAGAAGTTAGTTTCTGTCCTTTTTTAATACGTGTCTTCCACCATGTTTTATAAACATTAATTTTAATCTAAGTACAAAAACAGCTCATGTATATATATATATATATATATATATATATATATATATATATATATATATATATATATATATATATATATATATATATATATATATATATATATATATATATTGGTATATATATATATATATATATATATATATATATATATATATATATATATATATATATATATATTATATATATATATATATATATATATATATATATATATATATATATATATATATATATATATATATATATATATATATATATATATAGGTATATATATATATATATATATATATATATATATATATATATATATAGTATATATAAATATATATATATATATATATATATATATATATATATATATATATATATATATATATATATTATATTAGTTATTATTATATATATATATATATATATATATATATATATATATATATATATATTTATATTATAAAAATATAGACATAAATATATATAAAAGTAAAGAAATATATGCTTATATATATATATATATATATATATATATATATATATATATATATATATATATATATATATTATGAAAATTAGTACGAAACCCATAAGAGGAAATTCTCAATTTGTGTTGAATATCATAAAGGTGAATGGAGAAAGCCTAACATAAACTACAGCCTTTAGGTACCTAGGGTTGGATACTGGGGCTTTTGAAGGGATAAAAAGAAATGATTGACCATAAGGTTATAGAGTATAAAATTCTTTGAGAATTTTGGAAAAAGGGAAATTTATCTAGGAAGATAAAAATAATATTTTTTGAGTGTATATTTATTCCAACTGTTTTGTGTGAATGCGAGACTTGGGCATTAAATTCCAAAATGAAAAATACAGTTGATGTTTTAGAAATGAATCTTATACGATATAATGTGGGGAAAAAAGAAGAGATATAATTAGAAATGTAAGGATAAGGCATATGTGCCGTTGGGAGAAATGTCTGGTGGAAAGAGCAAATCAAGGGGTGCTAAGCATGCTTAGAATGAATGATGAGAGATTGATTGGCTAAGAAGATTTTTATGTCCGAAGTGATATTCAATAGGGAAAGGGGTAATCCAAATGGAAGTGGTTTGATGGAGTAAAGGAATTATTAATAGCAAATTGATTGGAACAGATAAAGAAAATAGATTACCGCATGATAGGATCACTTGGAGAACAGTAGTACATGGAAAGTTCCGTTAAGGATTGCAATTAATTGAACAACCTGGGACAATGAAAATAAGTGAACAGCATTCCCGATTTGCACCTGACACCACCCAGCAGAGAGAGAGAGAGAGAGAGAGAGAGAGAGAGAGAGAGAGAGAGAGAGAGAGAGAGAGAGAGAGAGAGAGAGAGAGAGAGAGAGAGAGAGAGAGAGAGAGAGAGAGAGAGAGAGACCTTTTAAATTACATCTTTTGAATTCAGATATATATGAAATCTTGGACGAAATTATAAATAAATATATAAATAAAAACAATGATATAAAGTTTTATTTTTCAATAAAATTAATTTTGATCATTTATAATATCCAACAATATTTTTATATAAATAAACGATTTCTCCTTTTAAATAATTTAATGTTTGTAAATAATTTTAATGTTAATTCGGTCAATAAACATTTATTAATACTATTGAACCTCTGTTTATGAAGAAACTCTAAAATGTATGCATGACGAATTAGAAAATTATAAACCTTTCGTTTTAAAGGATGAAAAATCGCGTTTTTAGGAACCTATGAATATAGAATAAATTTTTTTCCAAGAATTATTATTATTACATTTGACAGGATTTTATGGTATATTATTATTATT
>JABUQX010048877.1:30000-31031 GCA_015478945.1 Trachelipus rathkii | reverse complement strand
ACAATGGTGGCACAATTCACCCCATCATCAATTTTTAAGGCGGGGTGAATCAATCGGGCCAAGTTTAGGCCCAGCGATTTAACCACTATGCACTGTTTGGAACAAACAATATTTACTTGGCCAGTTTAAAGCTAACATAACTGCAACTGTATACACTGAAAAAATATATAATTAAATCTGTCCATAACTTTTCATTTAAAACAAAGTTAAAAAAAAACTCGCATTTCAAATGTGAAGTTCTATTTAAGGACATTTTAAACACTAATTTATTATTTTTTTAAAAACATAAAAACTCTCTAGAATTAAAGATAATCTAAATAAAACTTGTAGTACTACCACGATGAGAAAAATTTGCTTTTTTTTGTTTTCTTTTTTATTTAGTCACCCCGCCCGACGCTAATAACAGACTGCCGATATTCCTGTATCGGCGATCCGGCTAATTCACTATTCCGACAAATCCAGAGCGGATATCCGGCTTCGGCTAATTCACTATCCGGCACCATCCCTAATATATATATACATTATATAGAGATATATATATATAATATATATATATATATAAATATATATATACTTATATATATATATATATAACTAATGTTTATATATACCCATATCTATTAATAATACTACTTTAGTAGTTATATATCAACTCAATATGATATATAGATTATCTAAAAACGCTGAGGTTGTGCTTTGACCGTTTGACGTTTTGCTCAATGTATGTATGGAACTTGTCATTTTTAACACTTGTTAATTGTGCCTTTTCAACCTCGGCCTTTGTTCTTCAACATACCTTAATTCTATTAAGTTTTAGAATTGCTTGTCAAGACGAATTTATGAAGGAAACTTCTCTTGTGAAGATGGATAACAGGATGAAATCTTAGACAGTTGTAAATGTGTTAAGAATGTGATAAATTGTGAGTTTGGTTTAGTTAGTGTATGAAGGTTTTTGGGCTGTAGTAGATGGTAGAAAACTTGAATTTGAAAAAAAAACTAAAATCTTATGCGATTTACATCAGGAGCTTTAC
>JABUQX010048876.1:35000-37801 GCA_015478945.1 Trachelipus rathkii | reverse complement strand
CATAGCTTACTCCAACCCAACCAAAAATCCTTATTGGAATGTTATTCACATCAAGGGGTGGGATGCTTAAGTTCCACCTCTCTTTGGAAAGTTGAAGTTCAAGGTAAAAAAGACAAGCTGTTCTTTAACTTTCTAACTTCCTTTGTTTTGAGATTAAATGTAGAGCTGTGGTTTCTGTTAATGACTGTATGTATTTACCAAAGGAGATAAGTACCACTTGCATTAAGGACTGACGGGGGGCGGGAATTTAGACCGGGGCTGCTCTAATTTTTAGCCGGGGCCGGGTAGCTAAATTAGAAATGTAAGTCAAAAACACGAAAGTCTGTAAAAACTTAGATGAAATTAAATTATAATTGCATTAATTAATTAATTAAATATAAAAAAGGGAATACATTGAATTAATTCAATTAAATAAAATATTTTCGAAAGAAATTTTTTAGAGAATAATTTGATTTTTAGAGAATAAGTTAGTAAATAGAGTATATATATATATTATATATATATATATAAATATATATATATATATATATAATATATAGAATATAATATAAAATATAATATACCGTATTAATATATATAATATAATATACTATATATAATATATATATATAATATATATATATATATTATTATATATTTAAATATATATACTAATTATATATATATATATATATATATACTATATATATATTACATATATATATAGATATATATTCATATATATATACAATATATATATATATATTTATATATATATATATTATATATATATTATATATATTATATATATATATATATATAGATATATTATATACTATATTATATATATATATATATATAATATATTTAAGAATCTACTTTGTTGTAGTGATAGATTTACTTTAGAGAGAAGGCCCTTGGATCGTTTTTAGTATTATGCTTTGCTGTCATTCATTTATTACTAAATGTACACAAATAAAAAACATTGTTAAAGACACTTTTTTTTAATGAAAAATAAATTTTAAAAAAGAAAAGCCTAATTTCGTCCTGGACACGCGAGACCTCGTCAGGCTAAGGGACTGGATTTTCTGTTCTTGATCCTCATCAGTCAAGTGTGGTTCAGTTGGTCTGCTATTTTCTTCAGGGTGTTGTTGAAATATTTTGATGGTTTTCAGATATTCATTTGTATAAAATCTATCTGAACTTCACTGGGATGCTTACTGTAGTTGTTACTATTATAAAGGCAAAAGGATTCCATGATGTTGCGATGGTTCGTGTTACATATTTCTATCATCTTTATATTGTTGAAATTGATAGAGTGGCTGTGCTACGCGCTATGATTGGGTAAAGCTGAATTTAATTGCTTGTCCTGTGCAGGTCATCGTGTTGTTGGATTTTTCTCTTGCAATCTAGGTCACCTAATATGTTTATTGCAAGTATTGCAGGGATGTGATATATAAGCTTTGGGGGAGATTTTTCTTTTCGTTTTGGGGGGTTTGAGATGTTTTTTAAGGTGATGTATGTGATGAAGGTATGCGTAATATTTTTTGGTAATATTGTTTTAACGAAGATAATGGGTAATTTAGGAATTGGTAAAAGGAGGTGTTGCTTATTTTTTCGGAGAAAGGTTGCTATAGTACCTCTTTTTGGCTTTGTTAAATGCTTTTTGATGAAAAACTCAGGATAGTAAGTGATTTGAAAGTATTGTGGATGTATTGGCCTTCCCGTTTCATGATATAAAACAAGGATTAATCTCTCATTACATACAACATAACTTCTTTCATCTTAATGGCAAATATTTACAAACAAACTTTTTGGCACTGAATATGGGATCCCCACTGTCTCCCCATACTCAGTAACATATTATATATGGAACTAACAGAGAATTTTATCATAATTTTACCCCACCCTTTTAAACCATAGTTTATGGATTAGATATGTAGATGACATTTTTGTCTCCGCTCCCTCACAACACCAACCCTAATTATATCCTAAACTATATTAACTCTATTCATCCGTTCAGTTCAGTATACGATAGAAATGCCTTCCAACCACTCTATCCCCTTCCTCGATACTTAATCACATGGAATAACAACTATTTGCAATTTACTAATATAGAAAACCAACATTCGTAAGCCAAAACTATATACATTGCTACTAATCATTCCCCAAGAACACAAATTAGCTGTCTGTCTCTCTATTTTCTCTGTGCCTTTCGTATGATGCTGCTCCCCCTCTTCTAGCACAAAAAACTAAATACATTCACAATACTTTCAATCACTTTACTTTATCCTGAGTTTTTCATCACCAAAAACATTAACAAAGGCAAAAAAAGAGGTACTGATAAGCACCTCTTTCCCCAAAAAAAGTGCAACACCTCCTTTTTACCAATCCTCAATTACCATTATATTTGTTAAAAAACAAATATTACCAAAAAATCATTACCCTCATTCCATCAAAATAACATCACCTTAAAAAACATGCTCAAACCCCCAAAACGAAAAGCAAAATGGGACTCCCCCACAAAGCATGATATATTCACATCCCCTGCGAATACTTGCAATAAAACACTATATAGTGAAACCCATAAGATTTGCAAAGAAGAAAAAATCAACATACAAGATGACCTGCACAAGGAACAGCATATAAATTCAGCAGTATACAAGTCATAGGCTTAACACAGGCCACTCTATCCATATCAACAATATAAAGATGATCAGAAATATCAATCACACGAACCATCGCAAAATCATGGAAGTAGTATAGTATTTATAATAAGTAACAACTACAATAAGCATCCCGGTGAAGTTAAGATAGATTTG
>JABUQX010048876.1:0-32500 GCA_015478945.1 Trachelipus rathkii | reverse complement strand
TCGCAAGAAATTGTGTTCGGTTTTTGCACGAAATTAGGCAATTAGTACAGGCATCAAGAGTGCCAAAGAAGTCTTAATGGATATTAAGTGTAGGCTTAAGTGTTTTTATATAAAAAGATTCCAAATTTTTAAGGTTCTTCACCTTTAGAAGCATTTTGAAAAATGGAGAATTTTTTGAAGAGATATACGGTGCTATTGAGGGCATAGTGATCTCTGACAGCTAACTTTCTTTGGTTGAGAGTTGGGGAGATTAGTTTGAAAGAAAATGCCCATATGTTTGAAGGCTCGCATCTTTAATTGTAAGAAAGTTTTGACCTACATAGTTGATGTTACAGTTGGCACATTATATTAGTAAACAGGTGTGAACCCAAGTTCACGGAGATGCTGTCTTAATCTTAAGAAACTGCCCAATTGAGTTGTTGTTATTAAAAGAATATAACAAAACTTGCATTGTGTAAAGTTTTTGTTTAAGATATCTTCTAATCTGAAAAGTGAAGATCATTGGAAAGGGGTCCTATGTAGGAAAGCCGAGCATAAACAGGAAGTTTAGGAACATCATATGCAGTAGTTTTAAGGCGACAAGTGTTATCGAGAAACGAGTAAACAAGTTTATCAAAAAGGTTTGGGGGATAAAGGCGTAAAGCTAGAAAAAATTCTACGGAGAAAGGTGATGTCTTCATGGAAAATTCCAATCAGAACAAATAACAAAGGCTTGTGTAGGCGGGACCTTAGACCTGCAATTTCATGATTAAAGGAGATAGAAATACAGAAATTAGTTCAAGTAAAGTATTGTAGTGGGCTTGCCGATAAAATAGAAGTTAGCCAAGTCACGAATTACTTTGACATGGACTATTTCTTTAGTTCTATATCCTTAATCATAATTGATAATAATTACACGAAGCGTTTCCGATAGAATGAATTTTGTATTTTCTTGCTGTAAGTTAGACCAGTTTGTCGTTTTGTCATGTTCATTGTGCTTACGGCTCGATAAGAAAATCTCACACAGTTTTAGTAGCATTTCCGTTCAGGGTTCACACTTTCTGCAAAAGTCAGGAAAAATAATCAGTCAGGGAAGGTCAGGGAAGGTTTTAAGATATGCTGAAAGTTTCAGGAAAATTCCAGAAAAAGTCCAGGAAATTTAAATTTCAAAAATATTGAAGACATGATCCATGCGACCAAGTTAGCATATTTTTGATTATATTTCTTTTCTTACTGTATAATTGTATAATTGAGAAATGTATTTGATAAGTGAATGGAAAAGGATGTTGAGAATCGAGCATCCCATATAAATCTACTTCTATCCTATTTCTTTCTATTTTTAGTCACTATTTACCTACTTTCTTCCTATTCTGTCCGTAAAGGTTGTTCCAAGTTCATCCTTCGAAGATTTTAATCAAAATTATGATGTGTTTGAGTATTGTTTAGGACTTAAGACTTAATCTGTTGATATCTTTTCTCTTTAGGCATTTATCTTTTTTTTCCGAGGTGCGAAGTATTTTGGATTTTGTGCAGTATGACAGCGAAAAAATCTTCAACACCAAAAACCATTACAAAAATTGTTTCTGCTCAAACCCAAAGATGTATTTCTAAAATGCACAAACTGGCTTTTTTTAAAATGCTTTCCTTAGAACGTCATTTTTACGAAAGTTCCAAACGTCAGACCCACTTGGTCCATTCCTGTTCACAGAAGTTTGACAATGTCTCGTATAAATATTATGGAAAGATTTCTAAGTCCAGTAAAATGCCTGCTACAACAACTAGGCTTTTTGTATTAGATTTACATGACAAAGACATTTTGCGTGATGTAAAGGTATTAATCTTAGATTTCAAAAAAAAAAAAAAACTTCATAAGAAGGGTCACTTCGAATGAAAGTAATTATCCTAAAATTCAAACTTGAATATCCAGACTGTGCTAATCAAAATGACAGAAATAGATAATTAGAAAGAGGCCTCTGAAGTACAAGCCTAATCCAAGGGTCTAATCATTGGATCCTAGATAATTTTCATCAGCCATAACAAGGGACAAGATTTGCTTTATGCAGAGCATGGTACACCAATAGCGAAATCACAGATTTCTGTTTGCTGAAAAGCAAAAGCACAATGCACTCTACTTTGCAGTGACCTCATTTACCTTATGAATTAAAATCAAAAGTATTTTATAATGGTGACTGTCCTTTTAAGAGACTTGATGAATTTTTTTCTTCTATAGTATCTGGGAATCAATGTTATGCGGAATTGTGGCAAATTATTAAATTAGGACTGATATTTTCCCATTTAATGCGACAGTGGAAAGGAGGGTTTTACTAGTAATGAAGCAATTTTAGTAGCAGAATCGAAAAACATAGTCTGCATTTCTCAAAGAACGTTGCACAAGCTATAGATCTCATGAAAAGTATTCATAAAGTTCCTATCACTCAAAAAAAATGTTGACAAATGTAAGAGCTACCCATAGGAGATATGAAGAACATCTCAAAGAAAAAGAAAATGATTCAGAATATCTATAACTTGAAGAGCAGAGAAAGATGTTAAAAACAAAAGCTTTGACACAAGAAGACGCTATAAAATCAAAAATTCAATGCTTGAGAAAAAAGTTAACCTTAAATCTCCCCATTTACTTTTGTGATCACAGGGACGTTATTCACTTAGGCTATTAATGTAAGCTTTAAATAAATTTCTTTTGTATAAATAAAACTGCTACTTTTGAAAAAAAAAATAAAAAAAAGTGCGTTGGACGGCTATGGGGAAGGTATAGTTCGATTACTAAAAAAAAAAAAAAAATTTTAAATTCATCCATGATGGTGAAAACAATTTTTAAAAGAAATTTCAATAATTTAATGTAGAACTGAGTTAAATAGGCTGCAATAATGATTAATAGATATTTATACGCCAAAAATAACGAATGCGCTGGGTCAGAGAAAATTTGCGAATTTGGTCAGGATAGTCAGGGAATTCAAATTTAAAACGACCGATTTCGTGCTAGGTTTACTTTGTTTTTAAACAATTGGAATTAACCTGTTGTTGATGGAGCACGTGGTTTTGGAATAAACAGAAATAAAAAAAATAACAAATGATTTACATTACAAATAATGGATCAACTATGAATGGAGTTTAGCCATTGGAAGAAAAATTAGATCTTGAAAGCGTGATTTTATTAAATGAAACATTCACTAATTCAGACACCCAAGCCGCCATCTTGTTTGTTACATTTTTCGTAAGAACGTTCCTAAATCCGCAAGAACGGGAAATAGCAACTTTACAAAATTAAAGAAAATTCCTGTACGTTTGGTGAGCATTCTTGCGATTTTTCGTAAGTTGACAAAAACGAACGCGAACTTCGAGCATTTCTTTACGTTTCGTAAGCACAAATACAAAAAAGAAAATGGCTATATATATAATATATATATATATATATATATAGAGATAATATATATTATATATATAATATAATTTTTAAAAGTTATTTTATTTTTTAATAACGTGATGAATCTTAATGCGCGAGGAGGTATGGCCTGGGCACCGCTGCAGTGTAGAGAATAGTATAGTTTCATTACCAGTGCTTCATTATATATATAGATATATATAATTATATATATATATTTTAATATAATATTATATAGATATATATATATAATATATTATATATATATATATACTATATATATATAGGCCATATATATAGGAGTAAAAGTATCGGTATCGGTATCGGGTATCGGCAAAAATTTCGGTATCGTATCGCATCGGTATCGGTAGTGCAAAAAATTGTGAGGTACTTGTATCGGTATCGGATCGGTATCGGTATAGGCAAAATTCGTTTAGATCACCAGCAAGAATTTATATATATATAAAACCTATAGTACTTCTTTCCAGTTACCTTCGGGTAGATTTTTTTCCATTTTTATATATATATACTTTCCTGATGAATATTCATTCTCACTTTATAGTTCCATACGTGCTAACTTCATAGATTTATGTTTAGTACCATATAAACTTATGATTATATATTTTTTAAATTGTTATGTGCCCTTTGTAAACTTGATAAGGACTCTACCACTTAGTAGTGGTATCATGCTTTAAAAAAAAAAAAAAAAAAAAAAAAAAAAAAAAAAAAAAAAAAAAAAAAATATTACTGATATATATATATATTATATATATATAAATATATATATTATAATTTAATTTAATTTAAAGTTACGCCAATATATATAGTATATATATATATGATGATATATAGCTTTTAAAAATTAATAAATATAAACAGAACTAAAGATGGCATACCCATTCTCATTTTGTTCTTCGCAATGCTTTGTCATTTCACTGAAAAATAAAAAAAATAAAAATTAGTAATCCATCTTGAGTAAACTAATTCATTCATATAAAATTTTAATAATTTTTTTTGATTAGCTTATAATTATACAATTCCTTCTAGAGAATGGAGATAAAATTATAATTTTTTATAAATCTTTAATATATTAATTTTTAATATATTGAAATACTGTATAGGCCTATTGGCACTAAGAATTTTAAACAACTTAGTGAAAATAGGATAAACCTGCAATATTCTGTAGAAAAACTAGTTAACTACTAAATAAAAATTCTTCAAATTATTTAATAAAACCAGGCCTATAAAAAAAAATCTAATATATATATATATATATATATATATATATATATAGTATATATATATATATATATATTATATATATATATATATGAAATAAGACTCAGGACTTTTGATTGAAATTAGGGTAATTGTTACCCAGAGGGTTCTCACCCCCGATTTTTATGAAAATCACAGGATATACTCTAAAAAAATAATAATAAAAGAATAGTGAAAACAAAAAAATCGTCGCTCTCCTTAGGAAAAAAAGTTACAGCCTCTCAAAGTTGTAAAAAACCCCATAGGATTTGTTATTAAAAAAAAAAAAAAAAATTTTTTTTTTTTGAAAAGACATAGGATATACTCTAAAAAAAATAATAATGAAGAATAGAGAAAACGAAAATCGGCAGTCTCTTTAGGAAAAAAAGTTACAGCCTCTGAAAGTTAAAAATTTTCCCATAGACTTTCTTATAATAAAAATTAGTGGGCCTCGTGCTCGTTTTAGGGCCATCCTAGTTCAGGTTATGATAAGATTTGTTAATTCTACATAGATTTTCTCTGTGTATACCTAACAAAACTTATCATAACCTGACTTAGAGGGCCTGAAATGAGACCTAACCTGGATCGATCAATATTGAAAAGTCTATGGGATTTTTAACAACTTTGAGAGGCTGTAACTTTTTTTCCTAAAGAGAGTGACAATTTTCGTTTTAACTATTCTTCATTATTATTTTTTTAGAGTATATCCTGTGATTTTCATAAAAATCGGGGGTGACAACCCTCTGGGTAACAATTACCGAAATTAGAAGTAATAGTCAGCTTTACAGCAATCATTTATAAATTACAAACTACAAACATACCAGTATATAAATAACTAAATTAGAGAAAAACTAATAAAATGTGGGACATCAAGTTTACATAAAAGAAACTATACCAGTAGCTATATAAATTTTTTTTATTATAAATGGCAAGATATATATATATATATTCTAGGATTAAGTGAGTCTCGATTACTTTTTACATTGTCAATGAGTGATGTAAATACATAATTTCTGACTAAAATTATTTTATTTGAATCTTGTTAAAGATATAGATGCATGGAACACAAGATATCTCTAAGGTCTATTTAAAATTAAATAATTTTAATGACATTATTCCATGCTTACATCACCAATTAGTAACCCTGACAGTCGCCTTTCCGGTAATTATTTCCAATAACTGCCTCTAAACAGATTTTTATAAAAATCACAGCATAGACTCTAAAAAAATAGTAATGAAGAATAAAAAAAAAAATTATTTGTCGTCTCATACATTTTCGGCCGAAAAATATGCTACTAATTATTTCTCTTCTATAATCAGTTCCTGGAAAAAACCACCTGACGAGGGTTATGAGAGATGTGTCGGATTAAAAAAAAAAACGAAATTTTATTTTTTTTGAAAATCACAGGATAACTCTAAAAATAATAATGAAGAATAGTGAAAAGAAAAATGCGCAGTTTCTTTAGGGAAAAAAAGTTACAGCCTCTGAAAGTTTAAAATTTCCCATAGACTTTCTTATAATAAAAATTAGTGGGCTTCGTGCTCGTTTTAGGGCCATCCTAGTTCAGGTTATGATAAGTTTTGGATTTCATACAAGAAAATCTGTCTACTTACACAAACTTATCATAACCTGACTTAGAGCCTGAAATGAGACCAACCTGGATGGATCGGTCAATATTGAAAAGTCTATGTGATTTTTAAACAACTTTGAGATGCTGAAACTTTTTTTCTTATTTTAGCGTACAAATAATTTTTTTTTTATTCTTCATTACTATTTTTTTAGAGTCTATGCTGTGATTTTTATAAAAATCTGTTTAGAGGCAGTTATTGGAAATAATTACCGCCTTTCCTTTCATATATCTTTATTAATTTGGTATTTTATCCTTTTCTTTCATATATCTTTATTAATTTGGTATTTTATCCTTTTTTCACAAAATTACTGTTGCATGCTATATTAGGCCTACTCTAATCCATTTCTGTGCATTTTGTGATAGTAGTTTCTATAGGGTTAAAAATCTGTGATTATCTTGCAAATTGAATATTATTTTGGCAGGTAGCCTACTGTCCTCTTCCATTATTCAAATGTTAACATCTACCAATAGTCGAAAATAGGATCTAGGCTCATATTCTGTGCCATAAGTATTTAATTTCTTGAATTCACCCGGATATGTAAAGTATTCATTAAGTATCTAACAATTTTATTAAATACCTACATCTAGCCTACTCGGAAGCAAATACAAGAAAATTTCACTACCTTTGTATCTCTACATTATCTTTGGCTTCGATGCTTGTCATTTTAGCACTTATGAAAAATAAACCTGCATAAAAATTTTAAATTGCCGATTTATTTAACGCAATCATAAGGAATTATATATTTAATTGTACCCACTTTCATATCATAAAATTTTATTAAAATTATAACTTAGGGACCTAGATCGCTCTAAACTCATAAACAGAAAAATTGTTCGATAACGAAAACAACAACAATCATAAAGTGTTCACGTACTATGGTTCACGTCAAAGGTTCACTGCTAGTGCTATCAGTTGCGTCGTAAATTCGTAATCCTTCATCGATTGTTGTCAATTTTAGAAAAAAAAAAAATAAAAAAAAAATAAAATTATATATATATATATATATATATATATATATTATATATATATATAATATAATATATACTTATATATATATATATATAATATATAATATATATAATATATATATGATTATATAGTATATATATATATAAATATATATATATAATATATATATATATATATTATATATATTCTTCTTTCTTCTTTCTTCACCCTTCCTCTTTGCCCAAGATTGGGGGTAAGTCATGCAATCGGAAAAGAAAAGCAGTAGGAGAACATGACAACGTCGAAAAGAAGCCCAGCCTTACCGCCCCTCTGTACCTTAATTAGTGAAGCTCGTCACAGACAGAAAATCCACCCTAGAGCAACATGGGACGCGACGGACCCTCACTTGGTAAATCGTCAATGTAAGGGTTCATCCCTGGCCCAGGTGGCCACAACCATGCCCCCATACAAAACCCCGCCATTCTCTCCTATCATGCACCTTATTCTCGCCTCTTGCACAAACTCACATTTCTCTCCTTCAGACATTCGTCACCGACTCATATCCACTTCCTCTTCGGTCTTCCAGCCGTCGGTTCCAACACACTCTCCACTATAACTTCTTGTTTTTTAAACCAAACCGACTTTCATTTTTATTTCAGAATCATGACCAAACCATCTCAACAACTTTCATTTATTCTCTCATTTATCCTTTCTTCACACCACACAACTCTCTAATACGTTCATTCCCACTTATTAATTCTTTTCACACCGTAGCATGCCCCTAAGATGTCCATCTGAAAACACATTAACTTTAGAATCTATACTTCTTATTCCAGACCAATAGTCTCACTACCATACAGTAACACAGGTAACAACACGTAAGAAACTTGCTCACTCAAGACTTAGTCCCTTTACATTCGACCAACGATTAATTTGCACCACCACCTTCCGCCATTCACAACTTTCCTACTAACTCTGCATTCATCCTTCCCTTCTCATCCAACACATACCCTAAAATAAATTTAAACTCAGGACACTTGCTCCAGCTGCTCATCATCAAAAACTTCACACTGAGACTGTCCTCACTCACAAACCAAACCTCTACTCTTATCTACGTTTACTTCAGACCCCTCCTTTTACATACCCGCCAAACACCTCTACCAATTCCTACTCAAACTCTCTGCAGACTCGCCACACAGAACCAAATCATCCGCATACAATAGTAGGGCACCTTCCACTCCTCTCCATCTCCATTCATTCTAACACCATTTCCTGCCATTCCCACCTCAAATTCTTTCATAACCCATTCATATAACCATTGAATAACCAAGGAGACATAACACAACCCCTGTCTCACGTCGCTATTTAATCCTAAAACAATCA
Organism: Trachelipus rathkii; assembly: GCA_015478945.1. Lineage (NCBI taxonomy): Eukaryota > Metazoa > Arthropoda > Malacostraca > Isopoda > Trachelipodidae > Trachelipus > Trachelipus rathkii. The sequence continues at coordinate 23,901 of JABUQX010048876.1, read as the reverse complement.
ACCATTGGACAACCATTTATCTTACACACGCTTCACTATCGCAATACATACTTTTGATTCATTCGGAAGCCTACCGCCAACACCATATATCACTAATACCTGCCATAAAGCTTCCCTATTTAATCTATCATACGCCTGTTGTAAATCCATAAACCTAAATATAATTTATTCTTCTTCTCCCTCATTTTCTCAATAATTTTTTCAAGTAAAAATTTTGACCACACATCCTCTACCACTCACTAAACGCACCTTGTTCTTACCAAACAGTTCCCTCAGTCACTCGCGCACTCTTTCGACCAAAATACCAGCATATAACCTTCCACTACAACACTCAATAAACTTATTCCCCTATAATTTCTACAGTGCCCCGTTTTCTCCCTTACCCTTATACAAAGTTACTATCATATAATCCCTCCAATCCCTTGGAACTATACCCTCCATAAAACGCTTTATTACACAACTTCCAAATCCAATCAATCACATCTCGCCTCGCTCTTGTCATTTCACTAGTAATTTCTCTTATACCTGCAGGATTTACCATTCTTCAACTTTCTCAACCCTACCATAACCTCCTCCTTACTAATAATTTCTCATCCCCAAAATACCTATGCCTTCTTGCACCATCAAAACCACAACACATTCACTAACACCTCATCATTACTGTTAATATTGTGCAGATTTTCGAAGTGTCTTCCACACTCCCTCACATCCATTTCATCAGTTACAAAAGCGCACCATCCCTATTCATTATTCTAAGCAGAGTCCCTTATTCTCATTCTTAACCTTTCGCGCGTCCTTCCAGAAGAGCTTTCCTATTTCCTTGTATGTCCTCATCATCCTCCTTCCAAAAACTGTTCATTTTACCTCTTGTTTTCTACCTACGTATCACAAACCTTTGAGTATTTCTTTTTCCTCCGTATATAATTCCAAGCATCTTCTTTTGAAACTTCATTCATTGCTTTTTAGTACATTCAACCACGCTTCTTTTTTACCTTTAACGCTTTTCATCACCTCTTCATTCCACCATTCCCTGTTAACTTCTTACTTCCTACTTTAGCACATCCACACACTCCTTGCACTACTAACAATTCTTCCTTCAGTTGGCCCCCAGAGTGTTCAGTATCTAACTGTTCACATTCAACCATTTATTAGGCGAGCGCTCTTTAAAAATAATAATATATAATATATATAATAATATAATATATATATATATATAATATTTAATTATATATATATATATATATAAATATCTATAATATATAATAATACTATATAAAATATATATATATATATATTATATATATACTATATATAATATATATATATATATATATATATATAGTATACTGTGATATATATATACCCTAGAAAACAACAAAATTACTTACATTATCAAATAAATGTGACTTTACTATTTAAAGCTGTACTTAAATGTAGTTTCAAATAATAATTCAAAACATCTAAAACGAATTAAGTTTTTAAAGACAACAAAACTTATTTTTAAGTTATAAAATTTCACAAATAATGCTGCTTTTTCAAGCTAAGGAATAAATAAAAGCTTCTGTATGAACTAGGAACATAGTAGAAATATTGTGCTATGAATGGCAGTAATATACTTTTTTCACATAAACAAAAAAAAAATAATAAAAATGGTAGTAAAAATAATAATAGCAAAACTGCAAAACTATTCAATTTGTAAACAATTCTTTTAATGGACTCTAAATGATTTTAGTTGCTTAATGTTATCTTGATACACTTTTTCTAGAGTAAAAAATTACTATTATTATTTTATTAAATTTAAATTTTATCTTATTTTTTGTTAAATACTTAAATTATAAGGTTTTAAAAAGTGATATATAAGTACAATTGTGAATCTACTTTAGCCTTACCTGAATTTGTTGTTTCAAAGATTTTCTTTGCTCTTGAATAAAGATCTTCGATAGTCCTACGATAAACTTTGCTATTGGTTTTAGTTTGTTCGTAGGCAAGATACGCTAAGCATGTTTAAATTGATTGGTGAGAGGTAAAGAGAATAAGATAGGTTGATAGGGAAAATATTGAAAAGAAATGAAGAATTACCTATATTGAATAAACATTTTGAATTTGAATTTGATTTCTAACACAAACACGACTAAAAAGTACCGCTTTTGAATTTGAAGTGATTCCACAATTGTCGCAAGACAATGTGATTTTTTAGTGAAATTTAGTGAAAAATGAGATACCACATTGAAAGAACACTTATGAAATTCCGCTTAAAACTAATAAATAAAAAGATACTGTAGTATACCTAACTGTTTTAAAATCCTAAAATAAAATACTATATCCTAAAATAAAATACTAAAATGAGCAAAATAGAAGATATATATGTGAAAGTATATAATAGTTTTTATAAAATTATCATCTACAAATGCTCTATAATCCTTTTCTTTTTTAAATAATAGCTAGTGAAAAAAAAGCTAACTTCGTCCCACATGTTCAACGTTGGTGAAAGATCGTTTAAGAAAACCATATTTTAAAGATTAAAATTCGAAAATGGAAGATGAAGCATTTTAGGAATGAAAGAAGCATTTTAGACCTTACAAGTAGAGTGCATAAAAGATTGATGATAACACTTAAGCCAAGAATTAGAGAGTTCCCTCAGTTTCCTTTCCCTGTCTATTCTCAGAGTCTCACCTAATCGCAGAGACCTGTATGCGGACTAGGACATCAATCTTTCACGTTAATTTTGGGTCAGAGCATAACATGGCAATTTTTTTAACAGAAAACCAAGATTCACTAAGTCTGTAATAAAATAAAATTATATATTTTTACATTTTCTCCTATGCCTAGGGGCAAAATAATAATAATAACAATTAAATAAAAAAAAATTAATTCTGTAAAGGCATGTGTAAAAATTATTTAAAAATGTTAAAATTAAGGAATCTATTTATAATTCTTTAACTAATCTCACAATTTTATTACCAGTCGAAGAAAGGGACAGTCTGGTTAATTAATGTTTCACTCTTATTTTCGATCAAAATCGGAAATGGGAATTTTTCTTTTCTCTAGCATCTTTCTAAAAAAAGAGAGGGATTTTAAACAACACTGATCTTGATGTTAACGAGACTAGGACACAGATTAAAATATTTATATATTAAGCTGAGACTATGTACTGGCGTAAGCATTGGGGGGATAAGATTTCTGATTTTAGAGAAATTAAAATTTCCAAAATAAAGCAATGAAGAACGAACTAAAAGCAGGAATATCGGTACTCAGAAAAATCAGCCCCATCAAAAGGGGATGAATGAATATTTCCTATTGCATTGTGCCAAGAGTAAATAAAGAAAGATAAATTCAAGAAAACAGTAAAAACAGAAACTCGAATACAAAGAAAGAAGCCTCCGGTGCATTTTGAATTTTTAGCCAAGCATTTTAAGACAAATAATCGAATACCTTATGTGTATATGATGAGTTATTTTTGGAGAATGCTTGTTATTCCTGGTTTATTATGCAATAAATGTTTTCCATCGATTGTCGATAAATTTTTGTCACACATCAAAGGGCACAAATGTTTGGAATTAATTAAAAACATAAGTTCCAACATCACATTCATTTTTGCAAGTATAAAATCCAAACTTTTACCAATAATGTAAAGTTTTATAAATCGTACTAGATTCGAGAAGGAAGGAAAAAATTTAACAAAATCGTTCAGGAGTAAATGTAATTGTGGAGACAGTGATACAATGATGAATACGAAACATCTCACTTCGAAGACATTTTGATATGTGCCATATGCCCATATCCCTTATCACACCTGACCAAAACGATGGCTACTTCATTTAACTTACTACTCAAGGATCTCATAGAGAATAGTGCAAGGAACTCAGCGTACAAAAGCCCAAAAATTCAGGATGTGCTGATTGAGTCTATTTGCCGTTTTATTAAAAAAAATAAAGATCATAGAGCAAGTACGTGAGAGTCCTTTCTACACAGCCTTAGCTGACAAAATCACAGACATATCTTAATTCTTAAGTGAAATAGTTTTTTTTTGTGTCTCAGGTATATTACAAAAACCAATTAGCATTTTGCTATAGTAGAGGACTTTCTTTCATTTGTGTCTGTTTACGACGTCACTGATCAAGACAACGAATGTGCTACAGGAAAGCTCATCATCACCTCCGCTTGAACAATTAATGTGAGTGGCCAGGTCTACAATGAAACTTCGTCCACAAGAGGTGAATTCAAGTGTCTCCAAGTAATTTTAAAGAAATTATTTTCCAAAGCAATGTAAGCTCATTGTTTAATCCAGTACTCAAATTTGTGCATTTCTGATACATTCAAAATCTGAGCTGTAAGAATTGCGATTCGTGTAATATCAGGTATATGCACTTTTTTTTGTCAGTGCAAACCTGACCTCTGTTTTGAAGTGAAAAAATTAAAGAATCGAAACCAGCTTGTGAAAATACGAAAATCAAAATACTTTGTGAAACGAGATGGGACGGTGTACATGAAGCTGTGCTACTTTTTAAAGAAATATTTATACCGGCAGTGGCATGTCAGACAATTACTAGATTACCATATAAAAAAGAAAAGGATTATTAATTTTAATAATATAGGAATGCCGTCATTCATTACAGCTTTTTCTGTCGCTTCAAAATTGTTGGAACTGATCCACAATCTTTCAAAATATCATCAATCGATATCACTATAGTCCTATGTAGCGCAGTTGAACAAGCAAAAAAGAGATAAACAATAACCATTTAAGAAAAAATACTGATTCTGAGTTTTACGAGTTGCTCGAAGCGTTCCAGGAACTGGTAGATCATATAAAATTCAAAACAGTACCAAGAACAATTGGTTTCTAGAGGTATCGACCCAGTCTATCTTTTACAGACCTGGAGACGCACTATCGAGGAACAGTTTTAATACATTGCTTAGACGATATGATTTCTTTCCAATATGAAGGATTTTTATCGCAACTGGACACAATATCATTTCACCGGCATTTGAATTCTGCAGAGACGACTTTATTGGTTACTAATATAAAATCCGTGGTAGAGGGGAAATTCTGGAGATATAAGCGCCCTCGCCTGATTACTGATTAGACGAATGCAAAAAAATACCATATCCCAGAATAAACTCACTATTGAAAATACTTGCCGTATAACCCTTGTTTCTAAGGAACATGTTGTGTAGTAAGTATGAGTTTCAGGTATTTATATTTTTGTTTTTGCCGTCTCATATTAATATCTATTTATGTTTTTTTTATGATTGTGGAATGAAAGGTGAGTGAGTGTGAGTGGTGGGCGTTCAGACGATATCGGTGGTAAAATTCCTATCCTTTCACATCCTGTTTCTTCAGTTTCGTTTTCCTTTGATTCCGACTTTTCTTTCAGCGCGGTCGTCTGGCATTCATCGCTCTTTTGAAAGTGAGTGATTGTTGCTTCTTTATTCTTTTAATGGTTAAATTATGTATATTTTTTTCTCATTCTGTAGGAATTTATTGATGATATATATTTGTTGCCAAACTTAAAACTGACTTAACAGTTAATACTGAACTGTTTTAGTGAAGGCGTGAGGTTATTAAGATTGATTTCGTGGGCATTTTTAAGATTGATTTCGTGGGCATTTTGATGTATTACTATTATTATTTTTATTTTATTTTATTTATTATTATTATTATTATTATTATTATTATTATTATTATTATTATTATTATTATTATTTTATTATATTATTATTATTATTATTATTATTATTATTATTATTATTATTATTATTATTATTATTATTATTATTATTATGATTATTATGTATAATAATTATTATTATTATATTATTATTTATTATTATTATATATTATTATTATTATTATTTATTATTATTATTCTTATTATTTATTATTTTTTTTATTATTATTATTATTATTATTATTATTATTATTATTATTATTATTATTATTATTATTATTATTATTATTATTATTATTATTATTATTATTATTATTATTATTATTATTATTATTATTATTATTATTATTATTATTATTATTATTTTAATATAGTGTATAAAAATTAAGTTTTGATACATATTTTTGACCTATAATTTGTTGATTTCTGGTCTTAATATAACATCATTGTAAAAAAAAAAATAAAATAAAATAAAATATTCAGTTAGCCAAATGATTTTGGCAAGGTTTTTTTTTAGCATTATATTAGAACTAAATTCAGTGTTTCTTCAAATGAAAAGATCTTTTTCCAAATAATTTCTATATATGAATCAAAATAATTTTTTTCTTCAAGTCTTTAAAATTTATAAATTATAATAATAGATATTATAATGTAGAACATTTTAAAAACTTGAAAAATAAAAATCAGTTTTTTTGTTCACACAAATTATTTGAGAAAAGAAAAAATCTAATCCAGATACTGGAAATCTGAAAAGTTTCCTCTTAAAACTGATGTAAAACTGTTTTGGTACTGGTTAATAGCATAGTCTAATTACGAAAAATGATTAAGCTTTGATTTCTAGCTAGAAGAAAATTTCGCTAAAGAGGCTAATGGAAATATTGCCAAATTCTTTAATTTTCACTCTAGTCTAATAAAGGCGATACAAAAGATAACCAATTGTCTATGCACACTAATATTACGATATATGAGTGATTTTACATCACTTTCAACCTCAGATCCTCTGATTGTTTAGAACCATTTCATAAATACAATTGTCCAACCATCTGCTAAGCGGTTACCGGAAGTTTTTCTCATAACGGTCATATTTCATATCTATGTTTCATTGATTAGTGACACAATATAAAAATTAAAAACCAATCCTTTTCTAACAACAATAAGTTCTGATCAATCAGAGGAACTGGATCAGTGGCGCAATGTAACCTCAGTGTCATAAATCGCATTATTTACGGGCCAACGACGGTGGTTAAATCACAGTATATATATTACCAGTAGGTCAGAAAGATAGGAATATTGTTGGGCATTTTCTGATATGACATTTTAGAATTGTAAGTAAATTCATGTACTATTTATGACGTTTTCGATCATAAAGTAATCTAGCAAAATTTTAAAAACAAAAATTAGTCATTTTCCTTAAAACAAATTTTAACCACGATAAATATTAAAAATATATATGACATTAGAAATAAATTTTGCTAAATTCAAAGCAATTTAAATATGTTTTTATTTTTTGGCGGGAAATTTTGTACATTTCACACATACACAAGATGGTCCGAAAATTATAACATTGGATTGAAATACTAGTAATATTTTTACTAAGGTTAAATGTTGCAACATAATTTTTAGATTGGACAATATGGTAATCTATTGGTTTGCTTTTATAAAGAAATTTTCTGGTAGGAAGACCTCAAAGCTTAGCCACTTTTCGTACTTAATAGTGATAATATTATAATTAGTATATACATACTGTGGTATATGTTAGAACTTATTATTGTTAGAAAACGATTATTCCTTTGCTTTAAATAGGGAAACTTTTGTAATACGTTTCAAGTCTGTATAACCGTTATGAGATAAAAACGCTTAACCGTAGCTAATGCAAGGTGGTTAGACTACTTTATCTTGATAATGTCTTTGGTGTACAAATTTGGGTATGTTTTCATGCAATCTGATCAGAAATTAAATTAAAAGAAAATGTATATTGTATAAAAATCAACCCCCAAAAGAAATATATTAAATATAAAGTTAAAATGAAATATAATTAATTGAATAATTGAGCGGTCTTAAGACTTATCTTAAGGTTTTGAAAAATGTTTCCCCTCTCAGGTTTTTGTTCACAACTAAACTAAGTTTAACTAAAATTTTTCGAAGAATTTTGTAACCTATTCTCGAAAGAAATAGGTTAAAATATTAATATCTAAAATGAAAATAGATGAATAAATAAATGAGCAAATGAAATCTTAACGAACTTGCCTAGGACGTCGGATAATTTATTATCTTCAAACTTCTTGCTTTTTACCCCAGTTTGCATTCTGTTACTTATAAGAAATTTAGAGATATTTTTAAAAGTTAATGAAGTAATTAAAAGAGGAAATAGAAAAGCTTAGGAGAAGAATTCCTTCTCTAATCTTTAAATTTTAAAATTTAGTTTGTTTCTGAATGAAAAAAAAAAGCATTAACTCATTTGGAAACACTTAAACACATAAATCACGTCGTGGATCTGAATTGAATGAAAGCGGGTGATCGATGAATGAATCTAGTAGTGTTGTCAATTACGGTGAAAACCAATTTAACATTGATTTGAAAAAAAAGGAAGCAATTAACAAATGAATAATTTAAAAAAAAAATTAAATATCTGGATGTATATCATAGTATATATAGATGTTTTATATTGGTAAATTCACACAAAAATATAAAATAATTACAATATGAAATAGAAAGTGAAAAATTTCTTTTCCAATTGATCATTTCTGCTTGCCTTTTTTTTGCTATAAGGTTGCACCATAATACTAAAATTGATTGAAAGTAATAGTTTCTTCTTGCATTTTTAGAATTTTTAATAAAGAAAAATGATTTTCCCTTTAGAACAAGCGAAAGCATTTCTTGAAAATGACTTCATATAGAAAACAAACACTCTGGTCAATGTCAAATAGGGTAAGTCCAATTGGTAAATTTATTATGCTACTGGCATAGTGAATAGTACCACAGTTGGAACCAAAAAGATGTTATAAACAATAGATATAATATTTTGTATTTTTCCTATGTTATGAGAATGCAAGGATTTGAAACAAAATAAGTTGCCGGCAACATTGCATAAAAAAATTCAAGATTTTCCAGATCGTCCAAAGCACAAAAATGTTGTTGAAATTAATGGAAATCAATTGGGCGATTGAATCAAATCGATCCATTTATAACCAAAATTCTTTCCTTGAAGGGCATATGAAATTATTTGTAGTTTTTGCATACTCATTATACACACAGTATAAATATATTAACATACAGTAGGTCAGATAAGAGAATATAGAAACTTTTATATGAATCCTCATAAATTTCTTCTATTTTGTTTATTCACTTAATATTTAGCTTTAATTTGTAATGCAATGCTTCAGTGAATTTTTTCCTTCACTACTTTAATGGTTGAAAATTCACCAGATACATTTTCACATTCGTCATTCAAAATTGAGTTAATTTTATTCTCGTGTTTAAAAATCAAAGGTTCAAATGCATCAATCTAAATACGTTTAAGGAGGTAAATTTCTTTTTCACTACCATATCATTCTTTATCTATACTTCTTTACCTTCCACTTAATCATATTAACCCTAACTGAGTTTACTAAGTAGCATAAATTATAGGCATAATTACTAAGTGAATTTATACTAAGAGCAATTTCACTTCAAAACCAAACCCCCAAAAGGTAAAACCAAACTCCTAGTTGATTACCAATTTCATTAATTTTAAGCTTTTATAAGAAATTATCGAACATATTGGAAAAAGGCCCTTTAAAATTCAAAATCTCAACGACTGCTTCCGAAGTGAAAGTTCTCAACTTATTCTCGTGATGATTCTCCCCTCATGTGCCCGAAATTGTGAAGCGATTCATGCTCCAGATCTTGGTTAATAAACCGGAAAAGTAGTCTCATCTCCCCGAAATAGGCCAGCTCCCCGTCTGTTTTATCGGGCAGTTCCTCGAAACATTAAAGTAATTAAATAACCGTAGTCTATAAAATGTTAGGCATTTTCTGTAAAATACGTTTCACTACTCGAAATACCAAAAAATTAGGTTGGCAGATTAAGAAAATAAACTTTTGCTATATACAAAATCATGGCTAAACATATATTAAATATATAATTAAGAATGTATTAGGACTTCAAGCCCGTGCGTGATAATATTGCCTGACCATTTTTTTGTGGCTGCACAGAAAATTTCCCGCCAAAAAGAAAAACACAGTAGCTGCGTTTCCCGAAGCCGAGGTGCAGCCTGTGCTGCAAAACGACTGGAAGAACCTTCGAATTTGAAGAAAAATTACATTAACAAGTCAGAGCAACATGAAATTGGAGTACTGAAACGGCGGCCGGAGCGTCCCGCCCCCGCTCGCCAGATACAGCTGACCAATCGTCGAAACAATAACTTCTAGATATACTTCATATGCAGTCTATTGTTATGATATAGTGATATGCATATACGTAGAACCTGAAGTATAAAAGTTAAACTTAAAATAGTTAAAATAACCACGTTTGGCCAAGCCATTATCCCGACCACAGTGGTTTTGGAAACAACGTTGTTTGTACAAACAAAGTATCCTTCGCAGCCCTCCCGTTATTAATCCCAAAATCGCACGCGAGTTAAAATAAAACGGTCGCGCGCTGGCTGTGACGTTACGTGACGGAGAAGTGCGCAAACCGGGCTCTGGAAACGCAGCGATAGTGCGCCGCTGGAATGTGCGCCGCCCGCGGCGTGCAGTCCGGGCTTCTGCGAAACCGCAGCTATTAATAAAAAAAACATTATGCCATTTACCTCGCAGAAAAATGGTGAGCACCGAGAGGAGAAGAAATAGCGTGACAACTATTATATGCACTTATAAAAAGTGAAAGAGCTTTTGTTTGTATTGCAAAGTAAGCTTTTACTTGGTGAACTGCTAGGGGTAAGTGTGTGTGAGGAGGACTGAGGGAGTGAGCGGGCGAGGTACTAGTGGTGATTAAATTGTGATTAGCTTCTTTGCGGGGAAATTGGTGCCGCGAAGATAATCAAGAGACGTCACGGCGTCAGTTAATTTTATCTATACGTATGTCTTCATAAGCTTCCCGATAGATTGTTCAGTAACTGTGAAATTTGGAATTTAAATTTTAAAAGTTTCAAAAATGACTAGTTAAAAGTTAAAACACTTCAATGTAACATACATATTGAGAAACGTATAAAAAAGAATATTGGAAAAAATATTTGGATAGCATTCGCATTCGTGTTTTAACCCTCTGTAATTTTCTCATACTTCAGTGTTTCTAATTTCTACTATTATATATTATATATCACTGGTAAACTATAAGTTATTTAAACTATCAGTATCATCAAACAACAAAGATTGCTCTAACTACTATCATTTCTTATATATACGTGCAATGGCTATGCGACGTCGGTTTCAAGGCCTAGAAATATTTATAATATTTTTATGGAAAATAATTTTTCCGTTTAAATGGAATATTCAACTTAAAAAATCTGCCAACACCTCTCACAACAGGCTTTTTCGAAACCTGTAACGGCGGCTCAATTGAAACAATTGTCAAAACTCAAACAGCTGATTGGTTTCTGGCGGCGGGACTCATAATTTATACAACAGCGGATTGCTGAAGAAGAAAAAACAAAAAAACCCCGGGGGTTGATTTACGGTCCTTCAAAAGTAAGTAAATTATCTCGGTATTTATATTTTTAGTACTATTTTAGGTTTAGTAATTAACTCATATCATGGAAGCATGGAAAGGAAATTTTTAAGAAATTTCCTTTTCGTTAGAATAACAAACCATTCGTGCTTTAGAAGACTGTTTTGTACAAAGCTTTGCCTTGCATTTGGTAGGCTTAATAATGATAAATTAATAAAGATATAATTAGTTAAACAGCATGCATTTTGATGCGCCATGCATTTGAAAATTCTTGTCATTATTCAATAGGGCTAGCCTATGTTAGAATTGGATTAAAATTTATTAATCCTAGTTTTATTACCAGTTTAAAGATAAATTGATCTGAGGCTAGACTTGTTTTTTCCACTTGAGTTTAAGCTGAAAAGTTACTTCTTATACAAATGTATCCCTACAGTCTCAATGTTACCCTAAAGTTTACCTTTGGTTAAAATAGTTTTATGGACCTAGGTTTGATATGTCTGTCAGCTTGAAGGTGCATTCTAATTATATGGAAATATAATAAAACTGATGCTGAAATATCTTGGAATTGATTCATGTTTTACTATCTGAGACTGGCGCATCCGTCGGCAAAGGTGATGGAGAGCCGGGGGATGCGGGGGAGTTACAAGATTTCCTAGAAATCCCCTAAGGTGGTAGGTGTGGGGGGGGAGGCGTAAGTATTCCTATGTAATTGGGTTGGCGGGCAGGCGAGAGGGTACAGCGAGCCTCTGACCTGCGGCGCAGCGCCCATAAGCAAACGCTACTACGGTTCATTTAAAAAATTGCACAGCAGGACGAAAATAAGACTGTCCATTAGTAGTAACGAAATATAAGGCAGGTAACGATAGTAGTATAGGGATATCACCCCATTCTCGCTTATTTAAACAAAATCACACTATATATCTTAAAAAAAAATTCATTATGAAGGTTAAAATAACAATGAAAATGACTGACGCTTTAGGAAAAAGTTACAGCCCTTCAAAGTTGTTTAAATTCAATAGGCATTATCTTATATAAAAAAAAAATCTTAAACTCAATATATCTATGCTACAAAAACTAAATAATCGAAGCGTAAAAAAAAGAGACAAAAAAAAAAAGTTCAGAGGCCCTCTGTTTAACTAATTTCTACTAGCTTTCTATATTAAATAAAAATTATGATGAAGCCTCATACTTCCGTTTAGAGCCATTACTAATTCAGCCGGTTATGATAAAGCATTTGTTAACTTCGTTACATAAGATTTTCTCTTCAGGATATAACCCTAACAAAACTTATTAACACTGCACTAGAAAAGAGCCTGAAAATGCAGAACCTAACCTTGCTATCGCGCATCAAACATTGAGAAGTGGAAAGTTTAATTAAACTGAAAGGCATATAAACTTTTTTCTTACTATCACAGCCATCGACACATTTTTACTTCATTCTATTCTTCATTATTATCTCGTATTTAGAGTATAGTCCCCCTGGGTGATTTTTTAATATAAAATTGCGACATAGGTGACACCCTCAACACTACTTGCAGGGCTCTAACAGCCCCTCCGCGCCTGCCAACACACACAAGCGCCCTCCAGATTACCAATGTAGCCTTAAATTATTTCTAGGAAAAAAATAGTAAATATCAGTTCTTTAGGTAATTCCTATTAGAATTCAATGATTTTTCAATTAACGTAAGTTTATCGCATATGGTGTTTTTCTATATATTGAAGTATATTGGGGGACTTCTTGCATTCCTAAGAGTGACTGGTTTTGGCTAAATTTATAAAATATTTAAGAAATTCAATGAAATATTTATTTATAATTACGTATATATTATCCTTACTTTTTTCCCTCTTAAAACATAAAATTTATTAAAAATAAAATAAAATTCAAAAATTTTTGAATGTCTATATTTATATAAAATTTTACCTTAGAATTTTTTTTTAATTATATATATATATATTTATATATATATATATATAATTATTATATATATATATATATATTATATTATGATATATAATATATATTTTTATATATATATATAATATATATATAACTAATTTTCTGATTAGCATATGGTAAATGTATAGCAGGCTGGCATATACTGGCTGGCTTAGACGCTCGCTTTCTAATGCATGAGATTGGTACTGTACTGTTTTTTAGGGCAATACTTGTGAGCATTCTATGATGCATATACACCAGCCTGCTGTCACTTACCTATGATATCTTATTATATTAAACATATATAGGAGTACTATATATATACCTATACCTATACTTCGCCCCTGCGCCCACCTTAATTGAGAGGGCCTACACTTCGCCTTCCAGGAAGCCGGCCGTCGCCACCGGGTGGTTCCACAGGTCGAGGAGAGAGGAATATATATATATATATATATATATATATATATATATATATATATAATATATATATATATATAAAACAAATTAGTAAAATAATATTTTTTATTTGTGCAAATATATGCATAAATTACAAGTATTTTTTTTAATATTGATTGCATGCATTCAAACACATTCCTGTAATTAAAATATTACATGGGCAAACCTCCCTTAGAGATGCCGTAAATTATAAAATCAATTATCTTTTCTAAAATATTCGTATCTGATAGGGTTACCTTAAACCTGACATACCAAAAAAGTTATGGCCTGTCAAAGTTTGGAATAATCAAATAGGGTTTTCTTATTAAAAAAAAAAAAAAAAAATGGGGCCCCAAGGCTGGTTTAGGACTATCCTAGTTCACATAAGATTTGTTAAGCATACATATTACAATGTGTATACTTACCAGAACATATCATGAACCTGAACTAGTAAGGTCCTAAAATTAGAACTTAAGGCTGGAACTAGAGTTGATATTTATAGAAACTGAGATATAGAATTAGTTGATTAGTGTTACAAATTCAAAGAGTTGACATTTAAAGAAATATAGAATTAGTAGGCTGATATTGAAAACTGTCTATTCTTGCGTCTGTTTTGTAATTTTGATAAAACTAAATTCAGGTCAGGTTTTTTATAAGTATGGGATATTTTTAAACTTTGAAGCTATAACTTTTTTCCTAAAGACTGGCATTATTTTTTTTTTCATTCTTCATTACTATTTTTTTTTTGCTGCTGTTTTTATAAAAATTTAAGTAGGGGCCCTTAATGTACATAATTACTAAATACTGTATTAAAACTATAAATATCTAATTTACAAAAATAGTTTTAAATAATTATTTTAAAGATTTGATCTTGAACTTGATTTTTTTAGGGAGAAGTATAGTACTCTATTTATAAAGAGAAGGGTATGAAGAAAAAGTAAGTTCGAGAAAATTTTAAGCTGCTAATTTTCTCATTTTTATAGGGATAACACTTCAATATTTTTTTCTGATTTTAGGAATATTGATTTCATTATTTTTTTCAATAAATGATGATTTTGTATGATGAATTATCAATTTGATTGGTATAGACCAAATTTACGTAAATAAATATGAAGAAAAATAAATAATTTTGTAAAATGTATTTCCTGTAAGATACAATAATTTTTTTTTTAGAAAATGAATATGAGATGCCTATGAAATTGAACTAGTAGTATATATACTATATATATATATATATAGATATAGTATAGTATATATATATAGTATGATATAGTAGTTGTATATAGTATATATAGACTTGTTCTTGGGGCTAGTATATATATAGTATATAGTATATACTTAGGATAGTCAAAGAGCGTATCTTAGGTTGAGAAGCCTACATTCATGGGCGCCCCCAATGTAGGATATATCTAAGTCTGAGCGTTTAGAGCATGACAGCAGGGATGCAGTCCATAATTCAGGTTAAGGCCCCTTGGTTTAGCGACCCCAAAACTTAATTCCACGTTTATGATAACGTTTGCTTAGGTATACACTTAAATCTGTGGTATACTTAAGCAAATCTGGTGTAACCCCTAAACTGGAGGAAGGAACTTAAACTGAGTGAGACGCTGAACCTATAGGCATTCATTGATGCCGTAGGCCTATAACCTAACTGAGATGCTATCTACATTGCGTGTATAAGAATGTTCGACCTAAGTCCTAAGGATGTATATATATATATATAGTTAGGTATATAGTATATAGTATAGTATATATATATATATATATATAGATATAGTATATACTATACTTATAATATATAATATATAATGATATAGTATATATATATATAATTTTATTATTATAGTTAGCCCATAGGAAAATATAATCTCGCAAATTTTTTTTCTTAATTAAAAAAATTATTTACATCATGGAAAAAAATTGGTTATCAAAAATTATTAGTGCTATTGATTAAATCAAATGAAAAGGCGCAATAAGTTTACTGATTATTATACTTTTGTTTTATGTTTTTTTATTAGAAATATAAACTTAAAACATGAAAATCAGCAGAAAAAACTTTAAATAATTTTTTGAAAACTATTTTTGTAAATTATTTGTCTAGATAGGTTTCAATACAGTATTTGCATGAATCCAAGTCAATATTGCTCCTTAATTACCCCACTCTATCAAACACTTGGAACATAAAATGTTACTGAAATTAATAAAAAGGTTACGTTAGCACGAAGTTTTTCAGATAGAAAAGAGAAATTGTATGCAGATTATATATTCAAGTTCAGAATATTGATGTATCCCTTTGACCATATAATTATCTTTTTTTATCAGTAAAGATTAAACTAATGTTGCCACATATCTCTTTAAAGATCAAACTCACATTGCCACTATATATATATATATATATATATATATATATATAACTAACGTATATATATATATATAAATATTATATAGATATATATAATATAGGTATATATATATGATATATTTCTAAAGGAAGACTAATCTACTTTACACATCTTCTTCTAACACACACATTCATTACATTATCTATATATATATATATATATCATATTACTATATAATAGTATAATATATATATATATATATACTATATACTAGATATATATATAATTATATTATATATATATATTCATACTATATATACTAATACTATATATATAAATAATAATAATAAACTAACAAAGTTGGACTGCTATTCTGCTAGATAATGTTTCAATGTTTGCACGCTTTGCATCAAAATTTCTTTTTTATTCGATCATTTCTACCTAATTTTTGATATGCTGGAGCACCAAAATTATGATTTTTAATGTATACTCTTCATAAAAGTATCAAACTGGTTACCCATCTTCAACACAACTGATAATCATACTCCATAAACTTTTAATAGTATATCTGGACACAGGACCCTAACTCCCTCCTTCAAATCCCACGTAAAAAATTTCTTTGTCATCCACCTCCCCCAAAAAGCGGCGTATTCATACCGGTCATGGGGACCAAACGTCTTCCTTCTTAAACTGTTCTCCCAGAACTCTTGCAGAAATTGAGCCTTCTTAGAGGATTTTCAACACTAATCCTCTAGTTCTTATACCAAGGTCTAGAATTTTCTCATTAGTGCGGACTTGCGATTTCTTCCATACTTTCTCTTCGCAAATGAGTTTGCTTGTAATGATCCTGGGAATTGCTAAATAAAAATTAAGCGTCGTTACGTCCTAGTGCAACCCTTAGACCTTCTCACGATGGGTCTGCACCTGACTAATGGTAATTGGTGTAATAATCATCTGCTTTACCATTGTCTTGCCAGAAATCGGCTTATAGAAATTTTCAGAGATTCACATCTTGTGATGTCTTAACTTTCAATCTTCCTGTTAGATCTCATCTGTCCCTTTTGCTGGTTGTCCTAAGACAGTACCATATAAAAATTTTGACTGGCAAATGCAAGATATATATATAGTGATAATATATCGATATATATATAAGTATAGATACTTATATATATAGATGATATAGGTATATATATAGTAGTATTATACTATAATTTATAGTAGTATATTATAATATATAGTATATAGGTACTAATGTAGATCGAAGAGTAGCGTGAGCTATGCATGAGAAAATGTATTGTTGACTAGGAATTTTTAGCAATAAACAATTCCAACTGGCAAATGAAAAATCCCCAGTTTCCTGTACAACCTCATCTCTAAGGACTCCTTGCCCCTGTACACCAACCTGTGGCGAGGCGCCAGCAGCAGAAGACAAACGTCATTCACAACTACCGCAGGTGCGCTGGCGTGACGATGGCTAGAACTCCCTGTGTATGATATGTTTGTGCCCATGCAGTATTTGACCAGTCTTTTATAGTCTTTATCCAATTTGAGAAAAATATAATTAGAGTTCAACCTATATTGTAAAATCACGCCCACGCTTGATTGTCAAAGCCCTAAAGAAAATAAAAAACAATTTGTTCAGTTATGAAGAACAATTATTTAACTGTCTTATGAAATATTTTTTTTTCTACCCGATCGAACGAGTGAGTTGCCGTAACCAAGCTCCCAGTGTCTTATGCATCTTAAGTGTATCAGTTGACGATACTTCTGTAACATGTATAAAAAAAAAACACTTTTCACCCAGAAACCTAGTACTGATTACTAAAAAATCAATATTGAGTAGCCCATAGTGAAAATGGAATACTTTTCCAAGATAATTTATTAAGAATTATTTTTGTATCATTAATTGCACAATAAAATGTTTAATGGGTCAATTTGAAGCTCTTTCCATGTAAATCTTATGTTAAGAATGATGTTTGTTAAAAAAATTTTGAAATGTTATGTTGAAAAAAATATTGGTAGCTAAGAAATTTAAATTTTTTTTAACAATTTTTTTTCTGACCTTGTTACCTTTCATATACTATAATATTATAATAATTATATATATATATCATATATATAGTATATATAATATATATATAGATAGATCTACTATATATATATATATATAGTACTATATATATATATATATATATATATATATTATATATATATAATATATATTATATATATATATATATAGATATACTATATATAATTATATATAATATATATATATATATATATATATACTCTTCAACCTTCCCTTCCTGTTAGATACATGAGCTCATTCAGTGTGTTTAAGAAGTGACCCCTCGCTACATTCTATCATCCTATTGCTTTATCTTTTATTCCTCACAAGAGGACTATCGCCCTATCCTTTAACAGGAATATTTTACAACTGTTAAATCCCTCTCATTCTCGATCTCTGCGATCGTAGTACCGATTTCGTAACTAGCACTCTACTGGTGGATCTTTTTCACGATTCTTAGAATTTTGCTTTGTGACATTTCATAAAACTTTTCCTTAGGTGCTAGACATATCTGAAGCCTTCAATAGAGTTGAGTAAACCTTTGATTTCCATACTTCCATCTTTCTCTTTCTACAATTTTAAATTTTAATTATATTAAATTAATTTAAATAATAAATTTAATATACTTTGCACAAAGGGATAACTGATTTGGGTAAATTCTTAAATATTTTGTGTTGCTTTTTTTTTTTTTACAAATATATACTGTAATTGTGATAGTTTATTCTATTATTTAAAAGATTTTTCCACTTTGTCGTTTTTCTAATTTTTATTATGGTTATAACGGAAATTATTTTAAAACATTTAAACTTGTAAGTATATAAACTGATACTTGATATCAAACGGCAAATAGTGTTAATTTAATATAATTATGAGACTTACAAAACCAAACTGTATAATATTATACTACTCGTCAAAAATTATGCACTATTAGGGTTATTGTATAATGTTATAAAAATGTTATTTATTTAAATGTCTGAGGCTATTTAAAAAAAATTTTAATTAAAATTTTGCATAAATTATATTTTACTGATTACATTTTTATTTTTATGAAAGCAATAATCTAATTTTGACAAGTTGAGAACTTGACCAGAATTACAGTATAACTTTATTTAATGACAAAGTATTTTAATACTTTTATAGGGTGTCACAATGAGTTCAAAACATTTTCAAGAAGGACAGCTTAGAAAAAGTGCAAGTTCCAACAGTTTGAGAGCAAAGAGGATATCTTCATATCAATTATGTGAAGATTCTGGGTATAGTTCTGACAGCTCTTCAGCATCTGCATCCAGCTCCAGACAAAAACTGAGTAATATATCTAAGGATTCTTTGGAAAATTTTCCTACTCCTAATGTCAATTGGAAGAGTAGTTCAAGGTAAATACAGTGGCTGTACTTATACTTTAATTTTAATAAAATATGATATGAAAGTAACACTTAACTTTTAATAATAAATAAATTCTTAACATCTTAACTTGTACAAACTTATATTTATTTTTAAAATATATTTCTTTTAGATACACCAGCACACCAGTAAACTCCTGTAGATCTAAATGTGACGAACTCAATTCACCCAAGGTTTCTGCTTTTAGCAGATGTAATAGTACACCTATCAATGAACTAAGTTGCTACAAAGGTTTAGAGTCACCAAATGTGGCTCCTATTGAAGGTCCATTATTAAGAAGTAAAACTTGTCCAAACTATTATTCAGATTCTTCATTGAATTTATTATTAAATGAATCAAGTTCTTCTGAGTCTTCCAAAGCTAATACTTCAGATTCAGTAATAAGAAAAACGCCTTCAAAAATTTCAGAGAAAAAGTTGTACCTATCTTTAAGATCTCCTTTGAAATCTCCTTTTAAGTTATTTAAGAAGCCAAAAAGTGTAGAAGATGTCTCTGATAATGCTTTTTCTGATCCTGAAGTGAGAGAAAGAACAGTGAAGGCTCTGTTTAGAAACAAAGAAACTGATAAGCTTGTAACATCCATTCAGATAATTTCACCTAAATTTGGTAGTAATATCGTTATGAGAATGATGGAAGATGCAAGTTATTTGCTTCCAAAAATATTTTCGTATCTTGGTGATGAAGATCTAGTAAATGTTAGTCATGTTTGTAAGCAGCTTCGACACATTATTCATGGAAATTCAAAACTGAAATGCAGAAAATTACTTTTCATTGACAAAAAAAAGGAAGAGTTAGAAAAAATTGGAAAGGTAACAGGATTATTTTTTTTTTTCAGTAAATTATAAATTTAATTAGAGTTTGAGATACACGTTAACTTGTTTATATCATGCTATCCTAAATTTCTTGCAATCATGTTGAAAGTGATGTTATTTAAGTTTGAAAATTCTTAATCTTCATAATTTTTCATTTCAGGAGAATTTCAAGAAGAAATGTACTACCCCTTCAAGTTCAACATTTGCTGTGTCCAATCCCAGAAAACACATTTTCACAAACAACTTCAGGAATTCGCCACATTTCCACCACAGAAAACTACAACCATCCCCATCAAAACCTTGAGGATGACAGTTTTGATAAGTTGTTGAAGTATTTATTTCTAATAATTATTACTACCTTATTAAACAACTAATAAGGAACTTCATTTATTTCGTTAAGCTTAATATCTATTTATCCAATAATTTTTTGTAGTGGAGTTGACAGCTGTTGTGTATTTTAGAGAAGTAGCTTGAAGAAAGTAAGGACTTGAATCCCGCGCACCAAAGCGTAAACCAATTGGAACTAACATCTCAAGAGTTGCGAGTAGAATCACAATTTAATTTCCACAATTGCAGCTTGTCATTGTCAGCGACAATAATTCAAATCAGAGTATTTAGCGCAGATAGGTTTTTAGTTTGAATTTCTTTGTTTTGCGTTATGTCATGAAATAAACAATATTTTTAAAATTGATGGCTAGAGTAGCAATAGAAATGTTTTAGTTCATTCACCCATCTTGCGGTAGTTGTAAAATTTATGAAGTAGTACCTGCTGTGCCCTGACACACACTAAGATTATCTTTTCCCTTAGAAACCTACAGATCATTTACTATGTATAACCCTTTGTTTGTATTTAGCAAGGCAACTCTGAACATTGATGTATTAAGCATCTTTCTTTTAAGAGTTTTAGCACATCAATCATATTTGTTATTTAATCTTAAATTAAAAAAAAAAAAATTTGCAGACCTCTAAACATATTAAAAAAAAACCTATTTCTGAAAAAGCACTCGAGACTTAACTAGTTTTACCCATATTTTGCCCTTCCAATATATATAGAACGTATGGAAAATAAGCTAAATCTATCTTAACGTTTTGAACTTTAAATCACGCTAAAATATATAATTATAGCGCTTTTCCCAGACATTACTATTAAAGGACGAAGTTATAATTTAGACTATTTAAACTGAGGAATCGAACATTATTAGAAGGTTTGTGGTTGAAGAAAGGCGGTAAATTGAGAAAATAATGAAAGTACATTGAGATGCGTTCTGGTCATGTCGAAAGAATGGATGAAGCTCGGTTGCTGTTAAGCCAGATGTATAGTGTGTCTGAGTGTACTGCGGAATTGAGTCCAGTAAAGGAGCCCTGGCAGGAAAGAATGTGGCCCGGATTTGGCAGAGCGCGCAGAAGAAAGGTGCATAATAGAAGTAAAATGCCAGGTTCTTGAGAGGGCGTATCCGGTTGTGCCCACCTGTGGCCAAGGGATGAACCCTACGATTGACGAGATTGCCATACAGTGAGGTCTTGTCGCGGGTGCCGCTGAAAGCTCTTCTAGTCGTCGGATTTTCTGACTGCGACGAGTTTCTCACTAAAATATATAAAGTCGCGCGCCGGTCGTATGGTTGGCCTAATTGTGATCTAAGAATCCCTCTCCCCACTTTCCTGTTTCCAGAAGCATGCCTACGCACCTATACCGAGTCTTGCGGGAGCAGCCCGTTGCGCTGATGGTGCATAGATATGAATCATTACCGGTCAACAACATCTACAACAAGTACTGCTAGTCAAATTCTAAATGCCCTTTTACTTTAAATTTGCTAATAGTTATTGTGTATTATACGTTATAGGACCAGCCATCTATATTCGTATTTTGTGCTTTTCCTTTAGTTGTTTGTCGTAAGTTATCGCGATCTTTAACCGCGTAATTAGTATAATTGTTTAAATGTTATGGACTAGTCGCACTGGTGCTTTACTAAATCTCAATCTGGTTATTTGCAGAATTTACATATTCCTCGACAGTTAGTAAAAGCCATTGCTTTTTTAATGGTAAACTATACCATCAAGCCATAATATATCATACATACAAATATCATCATTCCACTCCTCCTATGTCCATGAACTATCACCATATCCCTTCAAAGGTAGCAATGTTAGGCCCATTCTTAATCATTCGATTATCTCAATAAGAGACTAAAGTCGAACGTATCCAAATAAAATATAACTCAATCCGACTTTTTTAAATAACCGCAGTTCTAGGATTGTGATCAAAATACATTAACAATTCTTACGACTATAAATTCTACGATTTTTTTCTATGACGCATGTAGGAAGAACTTATCAAAATTTAACCATGAGCTACTCGCGTATGCAGGCGATGAGCAGGTGCGAACCGCTGATACGCCTCCAAACTCTTGTTATCTGAATAAAAGTTAACAGCAGATGAACACACGACGAAGAATTTTTTATGACATTCTTTCAACATCGAGTATTCATTTTGTCGTTAGTCTCACTGGTATTTGTCAATTGCCATAAGCGGCGACTGTCTCATAATCTCTAAAGATCAGTACATTTTGTAATGGCGAACCCGACAGCCTTCTATACGCAATCTGCTTTTTTAAGATGTTCTTTCCATTCTTCAACTACCTATACTATTATGTATACAGATCTTTCCATAACTTCAATTTTTAGGCAAGGAAGAAACTCAAATGTCCAGGCAGAAAGTCAAATACCAAAATGTGGCACATTGCCAGCAACTCCCGCCCGTATTACAGTCTTTCACTGAATCAAAAGCTGTTGCACAGACTCCAAATGTGGGTTTTATTTACTGGGACCACGCATGTCTCATGCCCTATTCATGAGAATACCATCTGACTGCTATCACCTTGAAGCCAAGCACTCGCCATTCAGCTCTCAAGTAGTGCCATCTAAACATTTTCAACAAAGCTCTATAACGACAAAGCTAACAGCATTTATACACATTTTAAAAAGTAACTATATAATCCTACCTATACTATAATTATCATATACTACTATA
This sequence comes from Trachelipus rathkii, assembly GCA_015478945.1. Taxonomy (NCBI): domain Eukaryota; kingdom Metazoa; phylum Arthropoda; class Malacostraca; order Isopoda; family Trachelipodidae; genus Trachelipus; species Trachelipus rathkii. The sequence goes on along the minus strand of JABUQX010048876.1, from coordinate 560 downwards.
ATATATATAATTATATATATACCTATACTATTTTTTTTAATTATACATCTTAGATATTATATACTATATGATATATATCATAGTATATTATATATAATATATCTATATATATATATATATCATACTGTAAATTTATTTTTAAAAAGGAATTATATATTTATACAAAAAAACTATTTAGAAAATAGTAAAAAAAAAAATATTTCTAGTGTTTTAAATGCTTTTTTAAAGTGGCCTTTTATTATTTAGTAATATCATCACTCATCATTCATCTACCTCTTTTTCCCAGATAAACCTTGCGCGGCGGGCTGAAAGCTTCGGCCCCAACAGCCTAGATGAAGGATCTACATCTTCTCTTTATGATACTCGGAAAAACTAAACTTATGCCACTTGTAGCTAAGCGAGCATGAGCACATTAAGTAGAAAGCGATATATACTATATATATATTATATACTATTATATATCTATATATATATATATATAATATATTATATATATACTATATATTATATATATATATACTATATAGCTATAGCTATATATATATCTACCTATAAAAAGC
>JABUQX010048875.1:22500-52542 GCA_015478945.1 Trachelipus rathkii | reverse complement strand
AAGAATAATAAATTAGAGATCACTAATATCCCAAGACCTTGACATATAATAAAAGTATTTTATATTATACATATTATAGTGTATATATATATATAAATTAGATATAGTATAGACTAAGACATAATACTATACGGTCACGCATTAGCCTATACGAATGCGACACGAAAGTCTCATAGTTCGATGACGTTCCAGCCAATATCGGATTCAGCATTATCGAGTGCGCACGTAAGCATGTCTTAATACATTACAGACCATTGTTAGAGGCCAAGTAATTCTCACTTGCCTATACTAATTATATTACGATTATTATATACTAATAGCTAAGATATAATAATATATAGGATATGAGTTTATATATACCAAGAAATATAATAATAATTTTAGCTTCCAAATGTACTAGAATATTTATTATACTAGAATAGATTTTATTAATTGTTTATAGAATATAATAATAGCCATAATTATAATGGAGTACTAAATTATATATTTACATATATAATATATATATAAGTGTATATAAGTACAATATATTTTTATTAAATAAAATACTCATAAATATTATTATACATCTATGTGCATTTTATAGCCAATTATTAATTAAATATATTATATATATATATAATATATTATCTATATATAATATAAATGAATGATTATATCTAATATAGCAATAGATATAACTATTCCTCTTACATTAATTGATCTAGTATAATACTATAATTATTATTGTGAAACTATAATATCTATATTATAGTATGTTACACTACACTATACTGTATATCTGATATATAATTTAGTAAATTATCACTTTGTTAATATTTAAAGTTATTAATATACTTATATATAATATATATATATATTATATATATATATATATTAAAGATTTCAAAGTATAAGTTCTAAACCTACCCGCATTATGCTATATTCTCGTATATATTACAATAAATTATATATAATAATAATTCACGTAACTATATATATATTATACAATATAAAATATTAATTGGTAATAATTAGAAAACTATATATAAATATAATATATATAGTTTCATTTTAATCTTTTATTATTTTATTACTCTTATATATATATATATATAATTGTATTACTTAGTATCTATATAATACATATGTGAAGGATATAAAGTATATATGTATATTGATTGGTAGTTTCAACGTTTAACAGGAATTTAAAATATTTTTACCAATCAAGTACATATATAATATTATTAATAATCTTAATGGTATATATGTTGTACCAATAAAAAATTTCTATTTATATTAGATTATTTCATATACAATATTATATAGTTAAATCTTTATCGATTATCTATAAATCTAACTCACTATATGATGAAGAAATTTAGTTTGTTATTCATAACTATTTAAATATAATAAGAATGTGAATACGCGTTCAAACTTTACTTTAATGTACATAATGAATTCGAATATTTGATTAGTATTTTAATTATATTTTTTACCGTCAAGTATCTCTGAAGTAATATTATTATATATAATATATATATATATATATATTTATATAATTTATTTATCTTCATATTATATAATATAAATATTATATTTAGACTTAGTGATGTATTACATATATTATTAATATATATATTTATATATATATATAATATACATATATAAATATATAGTATATTATCTCTTATATTGCCTTATATTAACTTATTTTTAGAGTATAATATAGAATTTATGATTGTTTGTATATGAAAATACAAAAAAACTTAAAAGCATTTCATGGCCGATATCAATAAATTATATATATATACACCAATAACTAATTTTATTATAATATATAGTATATTTATAATATTATATACTATATATATATATAATAATAATATTAATTATATATATAATATATATATATATATATATATAATATATATATATTGCGCACCTTATACGAAATACGATAGAAGTAGAACATGGGTATTCAGGTAAATTTGGAAAATTTTATGTACATATCGAATTACCGGTAAGAAAAGGACATGGTTTTCAAGGTAAATTTTATGAATTAATTTTAGTATCTTTATGGTAAAGTTAGGTATTAGTGTTAAGAGTTGGATTTTTTAGCGTTAAGGTTTACGGTTTTAGGTATTAGGTTATAGAATTATAACTTAGTTACCTAACCTATACCTAAACCTAACCTTACCTAAATTAACAAATTTTTTAAAATTTTACCTTAGAAACACATGTTTCTTGCTCTATTCGATATTCGTATAATGGTACGCAATAATATATATATATAAATATATATATATATATATATATATATAATATATATTATATATATAATATATATATAATATATATATTATATTATATATATATATTATTATATATAATTATATATATATATGATTAATTTCATTATATGAGAGCTTATAGGGCATATTAGCCGTACATAACTCATATGAGTAATTATTATTACGAGTATACTAATTACGGTATATATATATACTTAAAATAATCCTGGATATATATATATATATATCTATATTATTATATATATATACGCAAATATAATATTAATTTTTTAAATAGCCGTCACGATACAATAGTTCGAAATTAATTATTATTATTATTATTTTATAATATAATATAATGAATTACGGTATTATAACTAAAATATAGCCACTGAACTGTATATAGTATATATATATATATATATATATATATAATATATAATATAGTACAATTTTTAATATATTATTTATTTATTTTCTCATATATACACCTCATAGTATAGTATTACGTGTATATATCGAGTTTTACGCTATTGAGATAATTTTTTTTTAATATATAATTATATTAAAGTGAAATATATACCCTCATAACTATCTATACGTTACTCATACTATATATATAGTATATATATATTATATATAAAATATATATATAAGTATATATAAATATATGGGGCTCCTATAGATGGCATATTTTACTTTTGTGGGCCTATCCTCAATTGGGGAGGACTAGAGGGCTGCTGGTTACAGGCTGTTGCGGCCGCAATCATGGCGATGCTTGCCGGTTGGCTGATCGGGAGATGTGCTCTGTTGGCTTGATTAATTTATATTAGTACGTGTTTGCATAAAACCGGGAGGCCTGTCATGGTATTGATACGTACAAAGGAAATTTGGTAATTCGATATCCTTATTCTAGTATATATATATATATATATATTCATATTATATATATTATCATATATACTAATATCAGAATAATTATATAAGATTAGTATTGATCCTAAAAAAGCTAAAGATAAGTAAGTTAGCTATACATACTATTGGATTAATTAATAATAAAATATACTCAACATATAGATATTATATATAACAGATTTTTATTTACAAATAAATTTATTACCTTAATATATTATATTGTGATAATTAGATAGTTCTTTGATACATTGTTATAATTTTAATATTATAATTAATATATAAATAATAGTGATATATATATATATTATTATAATTTAAATTATTATAATGTATATTACTAAGTATAATATATATATATATAAAGTATTTAATATTATTATATTTATTAATATTATAATATAATATATAAATACTAATAATATAATAATAATTGTAAGTTACTATTTAATCATATATAATTATATATATATATAATAAGTATTATAATTAATTCTCGTTATAATGGCGGTAGGTTGCGTACCTTATCCAGTAATATTATCGTTATTTCTAACATTTTTAGGTAAATGTTTAAAAAATTTCTCTTCATCGTTACATTTATTTACATTTTAAATTTCCTTTCTTATTTTGGAAAATGCGAGACCAAGCTATATTTAAATTAAGATTTAGTGAATAACAACTAAACTCTTAAACCGCTAACCTTAACTCAATAAGCCTATACCTAACCTATATGACCTACCTAACTTACCTAACCTAACCTAACCTAACCTTAACCTAAACCTAACCTATTTTACAAATTTTATTTACAAATTTACAATATGAAACCATGTTCCTTCTATTGTATTCGTATGTACATAAAATTCTGTCAAAATTTAACTGAAATCATGGTATTTCCTTCTATCGTGTATCCGTATAGGACGCATATAATAAAATATTATATATATATAATATATTAATAATATAAATATATATATATATATTAATTATTATATATATATATTAATATATATATATATATATTATATATATATTATATAATATATTATATATTTAATATATATATATATTATATATATATATATATATATATAATATATAAATATATATATATATTATATTATATAATATATATATATATATAATATAGGGTTGGAAAAAAAACCATGGGTTTTTTTTTTTAAAAAAAAAACCAAAAAACACTATATGTTTTTTAAATAAACCAAATAACCAATGGTTTTTTTTGGGTTTTTTGTGGGTTTTTATGCTATTTGATGGTTTTAATGTGGTTTATATTGGTTTTAATAGATTTAAAGGCAAAAATCACTACTGGAACTTAGTTATATACTTATATATGGACTAGGATTGACGAAGATATGTTAATCAGAATCTGAACTTAATATAAAATTTTCTTTAGATTCTTAATTTCAAATTTTCTTGTTAACTGTAAACTGGTATAAATAAATTTTGTATCTCGATAATTCGAGTGCTTACCTTTAATTCAAGAAAGAATAAATAGCTGCTTTACTTTCTTCAAGAATTTTATATAATTATCTCTAATCTCCTTCTGAATAAAAGGTTATACTTTATTATTTTACCCCCCCCAAAAAAACAGTGCATAAAGAAAAGAATAGCATTCTTAGTTCAAACTATAATAATATAATGATAAATAATGAATTCTTATTTATACCTTATATATGCCGAATGCTAGGGATATATATATATTATATATATATATATATATATTTTATATATTATTATATATTATATATATATATATAGTAATATTATATAATTATATATATATTATATTATATATATATATTATTATATAATATATAAATATATATATATATATATTATATTAATATTATATATATGATATATATAAATTATATATTGCTATATATATATATTATATATATATATTATATATATAAATATATATATATATTATATATATATATATAATTTATATATTATAATAATAATATATATTATATATAATATATATTATATTAATATATATATAATATAGAGAGAGAGAGAGAGAGAGAGAGAGAGAGAGAGAATAAGAGAGAGACAGAGAGAGAGAGAGAGATAAGAGGAGAGAGTAGAACCTGAAGAGAGAGATGAGAGAAAAAAAATAGAGAGACGAGAGAGAGAGAGAAGAGTAGAGAGAAGAGAGAGAGGAGAGAGAGAGAGATGAGAGAGAGAGAGAGAGAGAGAGAGTAGAGAGAGAGAGAGAGAGAGATTTCACACCTAAAAAGTCGAATACCAGTGTAAATTTCATCAAAGAATTTTATATACAAATAAGAAACTAATTATTTCCTGACTTTTTTAGCTGTTCCTCCGAACTTATTTCTCATGTTGCATTACCTGTGCACAAAGTCCAAGAAAAAGTATATTTAAATAATTATCAAAGTATAGCAATTTGATGTAAGATGAAGTTGCTGACAAAATGCTTATTATTTTATATATGACCTCATCAATAAACTTTTTCTTTTGAGAGATACATGGATACCAAATGATAAGGAGTCATCTTACATCACACATGGAAACTTCATCAATAGGTATTATCTATGAAATAGTGGAGGAGAAATTTTGAGACGCTCTTAATTTTTATTCGATAAGAACCTCCACTGCTTTAATGAGATACTGCATACCCCTCAGGAAGATGTAGACTTGTGGTGCTTGATATCTTCTTGCGTGTTTAGAAAATATTGCCCGAAGATCAAGTAGAGCTTCTGTTCTCAACTGGCCTGTGATACTCCTTTTTAACTTTTGCTATAATCTTGTCTGTTAGTGGTGGATTTAAGACTGTTCTTAGCTCCATATTCATCCTGTTTCGCCGACTATAAGTAACATGATCAACTTAGAGTTCTTACGTCTATTAGAGGCCGAGCCTGAGCTTGGTCTGATTGCTGTGGCCCCACACACTCCATCTATAATGAGTTTTCAATTAATAAATGTAATTGAAAACTGTGGGCACCATCGATGGGGGTATAGAAACCAAATGAAAGAGTCCTCCTATAAGAGAGCTACGAAACAAAAAATTGTCTTTAAACATGTTAAACATTGTCTTACAAATACTTATCATCATAATATTAGATATAACTACTTGTAGTATTATGATAGTAAGGTAGTAATACTACGAGGGATTACTATGGTAATAATACTACATAATAGGTATACTAATAATATATGAGGTTTATGACATATAATATATATATATATATAAAATATATATACTATATATACTATAGATCAATATATGCTGCACATAACACCTAGTGAGGGAGCAGCAAGAAATTTCTTAAAATTAGGAGAGTTTTGTCAGATATATTACTCTATACGAAGTCGAAAATTGAGTAAATGCCACTCTACATCACGCTAACAAGAAAACCATTAAAATACATTTTTTAAATATTTTATCGCTTTCATGTTTTTTTATGGTTTAAACCATTTTGGTTTTTTATGGTAGGAAAGTTGATAAACGCCATGGTTAATTAAACAAACCAAATTCGGTTTACCAACGCATCCCTATCCCCCATCTATTAGCTTATCTATATTTTATATATATATATATATATGATAAAGATATACTATATAAAGAATAATACTATATAATGAGACTTAAAATATATATGAGTAAATAAATTTTTTAGTATTTACAACTAGACATGCTATAATAAAGTTATATAAATATATATATATATACCCTAAATATATTAAATATTATTATTATATATATTATAAATATAATTTATTTATTAATAATATATAGTATATAATAATTATAACTATATATTATTATTTTTAGAAAATTTTTATATTCGACGTAAGAAAACTAAATTTCTATAAGTAAATTTAAAATCTCAAAGACATTCGGGAAAGATTGATCGGACTTCCCAACGCTCCCCACTCTACCCCTAATATACGTTCATGGTTTCAGCAATGGTTTCGCTAACAGATGGTAAATGTGTGTCTGCATGTTTCTTTAATCTATTCCTTTTTATTGGCTGGTGAAATTTCTGCCTTTAGCAGTTTTTCATCACATAGGCATACTAAATAAATTTTAACCCTCTGTGAAACACGTATGGGATCCAGATGAAAACTAGGAAATGATTGAATCCTGTCCTGAGTTGTAGTGTCTAAGGCACCAGCAAGTAAAATGTAAATTATTATCAGTTGTATACAGATTGGCAAATAAATTGGAAAAGCCGCGAATATAAGTTGGGAGTTAGGTAAAAAGATCTTGTGAAGGCACGCTATTAGTGTCATATTTGGGAAGATCTTAGTGAATCATGTGCTATACAATCGTTGAAAAGTATGGATCTTACAGATGTAGAAGAAAGGGATTCATCTAATTTTCGATGGCTGCAAGACATTCAACAAAGAAAACATGGTTTATCTGTATCTGACACATCAGAAACTCAAAAGAAATTGTCTAAAATATACCATTAAAGAATGTACAACGTGCACAAAATATAGACCACTTATTTACTTGACCAGAGAAAATATCAGGTTATATAATTTTGTTAGCTAACTAACGTCTCATTTCTCTCAAGTGTCTGAATTGAAGTATCTCGCTTGAAATGATACAAACCTTAAGACCTTGTTACTCCTCACCATCTCGAAGAAATCTATCAGGTCCACGTTTTTGGTGACGGACGGCCCTATTGCCTCACTAGTATATGTAGTATATATATACATATATATATATATATATATATACCTGCCTATGTCACAAAGGGAAAGAAAGGTGAGCTATATTTATTCCCTCATATTAATATAATAATATATATATTATATTATATATATATATATATATATATATATATATATACAATATATATACTATAGGTCAATACCTAGTCCTATTCTTTCAACAAACGGATTAAAATGAGCTATAAACATTTTCACTTAAGTCACAGAGTATAAATTTCTAGATGATTCTCTTCAAACTGTTTGTTTTCACCTATTTTTAACATGCAATTATTCTGAAAAAAAAATTGAAAAACAAACAAATGAGAAAGTAGTGGGTTTTTTTCAAGAGATTTTAAAAAAATATTTGAAATAGATATAATATACATATATATATATATATATACTATATATATATATTATATATATACATTAACCATAGTATATATATATAACATTATATAGTAAGTTTTAAAATATATATAATATATATTATATATATTTATCTAAAAATTTTATATATTTATACAGAGGTGGGCATCGTTACTCAAGATAGGTGGGCACACCGCTCATTTAGGGGTAGTCCCCGCTAGCGCACCTCCGAACCTCGAGAAAACGTAGTCCGCTACCGCTCCTCCGCACCTATTCAGAAAACACATTCATAACTCTCGCCGCAAATCGCAGGTCCGCTATCGGGCCCTGCGACGTCTTTTGCTGCTAATTATTAAATTTTAGGCTGTAAATTATCACATAACAGGAATTAAAATTAAGTACTAAAAGATATTATAAACATAACAAAAACCATTAATATTTGTAATATTATATGAAAAATTGAATGAGTATTACAAAAGCTCAAGATTTTCCTCTTTCTCCTCAATGTCTTCTTCACAAAGACAAGAATCCAATATTACCTTTCCAAAAAGCTTAGCTGCACTCATAAATTAACCCAAGCAGTTTAAGGCTGGACCTCGTTTTGAATCACCTCAAAATATCAACCCGTACCAATTTAGCGAAAATTACCTTTCGCTCTACAGCAGTTCAGAACTAGTAGCGAGATGGTGTGATTTAATATTTTAATGCCAACAATTTCAACAAATTACCGCACTGCTAATGACTTTAGGAAAGGAAAAAGATGTCCTTGGTATAGAAATTGATGTGTGCTAGGTAATTGTAATGATAGTGCTTTTGCCTAACCTGCTTACATTTTTGTCATATATTAAGGTCCTCACCGATATATCCATTCCGGTGCTCCCTTCTGAAATAATTTTTGAGCCCCTGTAACTAACGCCCACATAAGAAGGTCTATTTCGTCCATGACTTTAGTAGAATCCATGAAAGCCCCGACGCCTGCAGAGTCGATGCTACTGCTCTACGTATCAGCTTGGTAACTATATATATATATATTTCACCAATATATATCCACTTAACCTACCGACTATCATCCATCTAGATAAGAATAATATATGATTATATATGATAATATATGATAATATATGATAAAAGCGCTAGGTATATATATATATTTCATGAGTATTTGTCCAACATTATATTGAAGAGTATCGTAAGTTCTCATATATATATACTATATATAATATATTAATTTAATTTATTTATTATTTATTGTTTACTTTATTTAGTTTTATTTATCACTCAGAATAATTAGTCCTTACTGGATTTGGTTTAAAGAATTGCTATCGTTCAGGTGATAGACGGCAAAAAGAAGGGAATCATACGCTCACGAAAATCCAAAGACTTTAATTGGTACAGTATTAGCCGCATAACAATGAACTCTCACTCAGGGTTCTGTAAAATTAGAGAACAAACAAAAACGAATTAATGTGAAACAAAATGAATATATAGCTTCTATACAAAAAAATGACTCTCAATATAAGGAGCATATAAGAAATAAAATAGAACCTACTAAATAGACAGATCGTCAATAACTTTTACAATGATTATTAATCATCAATGTCATAGAATCGAATAACATTTTTTATTAAGTCAATATCATATTGAAACATAAAATAGTTTTCCTCTAACTGATTTATTGGCGTTTCTTTTTAATGACTTCCTTAAATTTTAACTATAGGTATTGATGATAAAATCATCTTTTGCTCTCGTGAGAGACTTCATTTTAATAAAGCACTCGTTCTTCATGCTTATATCCTCTTTCACACATTGCATATGCAGGTATGGAAATTTCTCTTAAGCTTTAGTTAATTTATACAGAATTTATACACTCTGCATAAGCGCAGAATTTTTATAACTTTATACTAATCTTGCAAGCGTTTCTAGATTGGTTAAAGTGGAAACTTCTAATGTTAAATATAAACATTATACAATATATAGGTTCCTATTTACTAATGCTGTAATTCAATCATCTCCCTCATCTTTGCAAATCTAAAGACAAAAATATATACAAATAATAAAGAATTCACTGAATATTTCTTTTCATTATCCTTATTACAATCAATCAAATTTCAAATTTTCTCTTCGTGATGAATATAATGGCCATACTTTAAAAAAATCATAGTTTAAATCCTATTCAACTTTCTCTGGGTTATAGAATAAAAAAATGATATTTTTTTTAATTCTTTCCTTTTTATATGAAGAAGAGAAAGAATGTTTTCTGATGCCCATATGCATTTGCAATTTCTTCCTTTTATTAAACTATCTCTACATTGAAAAGTCTTTCTTTCTGTTTTGAGAGAAATATGTAAGCGTTTTTCTATCGCTTGTTTCTTAGTTGAACTTTTGTGTTTTATCAAAAGTTTTTTATAACTTAAACCACTATTTTCTTTTTAAGCTTGTTAATACGTTTTGTCTTTTTTATTTGGTTTAATGATTAATCGTTTTTATCTAAATACTTTTATATGGTTTTTTAAACCTTTATCTTTTATATCTTCAAACTCATTTTCAGTTTTAGGAACTTTGACCTTTGGAAGAGACTTCATTACTTTATTTTTAACTTTAGAAGCTTTTGTTTCTTGACAAGGCCTTTGCGGATTACTTTTAAAATTCGCTTTAGATATACTAAGGTTGGCCGTCATTGACTTAATTTTAGAAGCATTTAAAACATCTCCCGTAGTAAATTTCTCAACAAGTGAATGCGGATTACTTTTAAAAATCTGCTTTTTTCCTCTTGTTACCTTATCTTCTCTAATACTTTCTTTATTAGAATTCGTGACTTACTTAACTTTCAAAAACGCTGAATGTGGAAAATTCCTATTTTTGAAAAGTAGCAGTCAGTTAAGCCTGGTGCATCATTTTTATTTTAATGTTAACTATAAGATTTTTTGAACGTATCAGTCTTTAACTTTCTTTGCAGAATTTCCACTGTAAAGAAACAGAGAAGCAATAATGCACCTCCTCTCTTCATGAATGTTTTCTTTCAGAGAATCAAGACACTTTGACACCCGAATTCACCTTTTGCAAATCTCACTATTTATGTTAACTTATCCCACTCTTTAGCAATTTGCATAACCAAACTAATGATATCCGTCTGAATTATACGCCTTGTAGGGAGAGGTGTGCCTAGTTATTGCATCTGCGTAACTTCCTACGCCACTTTCTGATTTTTAATAATTCAAAATTTTGGTTTGTTGTTATTTTCATTCTTCTCATTGTGGTAATGAGCTTTAGCCATCCGCCTAGTATTAGAATACCGTTGCTGTTTGATTGCATGTCAACATTCTTTTTATTATTGTTTCAAAATTATTAATCCACCTTCTTCTTTATGCAATGAGAGCTGTTTTTCTATTTACATAATAGAGATTGCAAAAGGCCTTAAATTCTAATGAGAGGCTGTCTAAAAGTCTTTGGAGTTCCAAGGACTAAATACTTTTCATATTCATTATTTATATCTATTGTCTTCAAATTAATATCTGATTGTCGCATAAATCAAATTACAAATAAACCGAAGAAGTAATGAATACATGTAATTTTTAATTTGTCAATTACTAAGTGTTTTCCGATTTTTACGCTATATTAATATGAGAATATATTCCTATATTATGAGAGAGACAGTCACAAAAATTTAATAATCTCTTATAACTACTTTCCTTATTTTTTCGATAATATGAAGAGATTGAGAAATTTTCTAGTTACATATAATGCATTTTATCCATTTTTAGACATCTAAATAATTAATCTCCCAAATAATCTATTTTAGACTGAGAAAAAGTACACACAAGATATTTAAAATCTCAGTTGGCAATGGATTTGAAAAGTGGAGAGTAATAAAAAAAAAAAATGTAACAAATATTATATATATTAGTTTATTTATTTATACTAAGTTTTATCTGTCTATATATATTTAAATAGTTTTTAAAAATTTTAGTTTTCTTTCAACTAAACAATATAAAGAAAAACGATTTCACTTTAGAAGGATATACCACTCACTTTTTTAATTTTTTAAAATTTTAAAAATTTAAACTTTTCTTAGAATTTATAAAACTTTTATTTTATGTTTTATTATCAATTATTATTGTTTTATGTTTTTTTTTCTATATTGTATTTGTAGAAAACAATATTAATTTTTTTATTTATACTTAATATTTTCTTTAATATTAATTATTAACATTTATTGCTTTGAAAATATTTAATTTGATTATTTAATTTTAAAATATAAAAATTTAAATTATTTCCTTTAATAAATATTGATTGTTAGCTAGTTGAAAAAGCATTCTGCAAAATAGTCAGTAATAATAATTATCTTGTCTCATATTGCCACTAACCTTATCATCCTTATCAAGTACCACAACACATATTACTTTAAAAAAAAGTGTTGGTCGCGATAACGTGACAATCACATTGCATATAGATAGCATGATCCAATGTGGCCCTCTTCTAATATTTGTACTTAATTGAAAGTATCGTCGTAAACCCTTTGTGCTTTCCATTGGCAAACAAAACAAAAATTAGTGGGCATAGCACTATTAACGGGTTCTGGGTTGAGCTCTTTACATCTTTAGTAAGACAGTTCTATTTTGCAACCTTAAAATATTATTTATAATCCTAGAAGCTTACCTATGTATATTAATAATTTTTTTAGTTCATAATTCAGTTTAAATCTAATTATTCTTATAATTTTTATTCTGCATAGGTATTTTACATAAAAATAGCTTTGACAACTTTTTCCAATCAAATTCTCTACAAGCAAGCTCTCCTTTGGTGTAGTCAACCAGGACCAGGAAGACCTTCCCTAATGGACCCTGATTATCTCTCTGAACTTGTGAGTATTGGTGACGTCTCCGGAGCTCCTTGAGGGCTAGAGGTGACCACTCCACATATGTTTCTGGCCGTTCAATTTCGGAACGCGTATTGGGCTCAGCTAGGGCTAACAATAGTATTTCGGCACCTTGAACTAAGTGCATAACATTGAACCTAACCTAAATTCAATTTATACCTATTAATTAATAAATTATTTATATTTAAACTTGTATTTATATTGACGCTATTAATCTAACTAATAGATAGTTTATGTTCTCATTTTATTTTATGATTTAAACACTTCAAATTATAATTCATTTGAATTTCTCTTTTGGATTAATTAAAATACTCACTTAATTTGATATCTAGTGGCTTATATTATCTACCTTCACGAAAAGATGAGTTTAGGCGAGTCAGACTGAGAGCTAGTAGAAGTGAATTATTAATATAATTCGACAAATGTGATAGCTTGGAGCCATGGGTGTCGGACCTTAATCTATCTATGTAGAGAAAGAGGACGACAACTAGCTGTATTGCGCCAAGTGTCACTCACTGCTGAGGCGATCCTTCCGACAGCAATGGGACCGCCCCAGTGGCTGGCCAAAATTAATCTAAAGTATTTGCTTTGAGAGACTTTCTATATATTTAGAACATATATTCATAAGGGAACTTTTACACATTAGACTGTGGTAAGACTAATGCAAGATTTAGTTATGACTTTATACTACTTATAAAAACGATATTTATGTAGATAAGAGAACTATGTTCGGATATAAATTCATCACTTCTTGACACACTGTTTTTCATTATATTCTTGGAAGTTGCTCTTGGTCTCTGTTATCTAATTAAACTATAAAGTTATAGTTTATTTTCTGCAGATTGGAACTCCTATATGAAAAAAAAAAAGCGAAAATAGAAGGAGAGGGAGGGTAGTGACTGTGGTCTCAAGGAGGTTTAATGTAGGAGTGCGGCGAGATTAACACTTCCAATAAGCATAGTAGGGTGCCAGTCACAATACACGCATCCCCACTCTATCTATACTATGCGCCCATACAGATGGTTTCCACTTCCGAGCAGACGATGTTAGATCCGTCTGTAGGTAATTTTGCAGTACGACTTTTTGTGATATTATAATATATACGTACGCCTCATTGTGCCCTTTCTCTTTTTAGTAATTGTTCTTTTATTCTTTATATCTCACATCTATATTATTGTATCTTAGACATTATATTGATTCTAAATATTAGTATATCGAATCCCTCTCACAAGACTCTCTCACACACGTCTGCCATTTAATTCTCCTTTTCTCATGATGGATAATACCATATAGGTACACTATATATGCTGTTGTCGAGCTATGTTAGCTTGTCTCTCCTCACAATTTCTATCAATAATATTCAGAACATCGCTAATTCTAAAAATTGCCGCGTCTTTAACGGAATATCGAGCTCAAAAAAGCTAAGGAATCATTACGCGAGAGAAATTACTCACAAAGCAACCTCTTTTTTATTCCTGTGCAGAGAGTTATCTCCGCAGGTACAAAATAAACCTACCTTCTGCGTTCATATGTCCTGTTAGACTTCTTTATAACCACTATTATCATTATAAAAACAATACAAATATAATAAGAGATTGTGACTATATACCACAAAAAAATTGAGTAAATCACTAAACCAAACAACATCCTACTATGTCTACCAATAAACCAATCTCATGTACACAAAATACTCCTCAAATTATAACAGATATCAAGTTTCGAAGGTCAGATTCTTTTCACCATATATGAATCTTTTCGCCAACGCTCTCAACGACTTTCCATCGAAAAATACTCGAGATTTACTCTAGCACAATATCTTAATAACACATATACATCTCACGATTCTTTCTCGCCTACCAAGTGATATTACGTCCTGTGGCCTATTGATTTTGAATACACAATTGCACTGCCTCTCTACTCAACACTACGCTACACATCATTGCACTTTTGTCTCATTTTCGCTTCCATCTTATTTATACCATAACGAATAACCCCTTCTGTCATGTTATTTCCCGCTCTCCTCGGATGAGCATCTTTTGCACAGTGCCGTAGAGTAGAGAGATAAAATTTCTCTAAAAGCTTTTATTAATTCTGCTTTAACCTCTTACTCAAGCACACTAAATGCGCTTTAATTTTTTTTACTCCATCTATCTTACACTGTCTGTTGCACTAGACGTCTCGTAGTAACTATTGCCATTGTCGAGGCAATGCTCTATGATGTTGAGCAGCAAAACATGTCATACTAGTATATATGACTATCAGGGGGAGAAAAGGCATACTATTGAGGCATACTACTATCTACTACTTTAATGTGAGGAGGCGTACTAAACTGAGGCCCCGCAAGAATACCCTATATATGATCAGGTATGCGAGGGAGGGGCCTCAAGGCTGGATAAATAGGTAGGGCCTATCAAAATATTGCGATAAGTAGAGCATACTAACTCGAAATTAATAATGAAATATAATGTAAAATAATTATATAAATTTGCACCAACATACTACATACACACCTATAATATATATATATTATATATAATATATTATATATATATATATAACTATAGATATATTTGTTTATATTTTTATGTATATATATATATCTATTATAAACATCATATATATATAATAGTAATATATAATTATTATATATAAGTATATAATATATATATATATACACTAATCCACATTATATATTAATATAATATATATATATATATATATATATACATATATATAATATATATATTTGGGTTTTAAACAGAATTGATTTAGAGATATTGCTTAGTTATTATAGTAATAATATAATATATATTAATATTTATATAAGTATATATAATCTTTATGTCATTATTTTATTATAATGCATTTATAATTTACAATATATATATATAATAAATCAATTTAAATCTTATTTATTAAATATTATAAAATTGTAAACAGGTTAATAAAAAGTATGGTTGTAGATTTTAGGTTATAATTGGAAGTTTAATAATAATTATATAAAAATCAAAACTAATAGTCACAAAAGGTTATATAATTAGTTTATATATTAAAAATTAAAATATTAAATTAATACTTCTTTATTATAAAACCTAATAAGAATTACTTAATAATAAGTATAACTAATACTTATTCATTTTAGCATAAAAGTGATGCGAGATCAATAAAGAGTCGATTTTTATTATTGAATACCGCATCAGTGCAAGTCCCGCTAATTTCTGACGTATTACCTCAGCACCTCCGCTAGTCTGTCAACCTTTATTTACTGGTTAAGTTATATATCACCGCTGTCACGGATGACGAGGATAGCGGACTAGCGGATTAGATGACGTGTGAAGTAAATGCCCACCTCTGATATATATTATAATATTATTATTATATATATATATATATATATATAATATATATATATATATAATATATATATATATATATAAAATATCATTAATTTATAATATAATAATTAATATAATATATATATTCATATATTAATTAATTATAATATATATATATATATATATATATTAATATATATAATAATATTATCTTTAATCTAATAAATTGAAAATTAATAAATTATAGACTTATATAAACTCATTAATTTCACTAAAGTGATAAATAAGAGTATATATTTCTAATATTTTAAATTTTTGTTTTTATATATACTATTTTTACATGCAAATTATTAAATATAAAATAAAAATGAAAATAACCCTAAATAAGTGGTGATAATATGCACAAAATAATAGTTAGAGGGTTTTGAAATTGATTAGTGGAAATTTTAATAATTTGAAATAAGACGTTAAGTATGACATAATATAAGTAGTGGATGCCATATAATCTTCTCACGATACTATAACAGCCTGAATTTGATTTTGTTACGGTACAAGTATAAAAATAAATATAAAAATAAATATCCCCTATATTTTATAACTTTTATTCTAACATTTTTGGAGAAAAGTGATAATATTGATATATAATATTAATAATTTTTTTATATATATACTACATTCTGATCAACTTATCAAATTTGCAGGAGCTTGAATATTAGTATCTGATAGTCAGAGATGAGCTCATTCTTATTATTTAAACACTTAGATATAACATATATTTTGTTAAATGCTTACAAAAATGAAATTTGAAAAGTGAATAAAAAATTAAAATTCTTAAAATTTGAGTTCCATAGGAATCAAATCCAAAACTACTGCATATACAATATACAAAGAAATTATCTAAGTAAAATGTTGCCTCTCTACCTCTCAGACTATCACATATATGTCACTATACTGATAATTTCATTTATCTCCACTAATTCGCCTAACAGAAAACAATATCCTGCAGAGTTTATTTTCATAATTATATCAAAATATAACTAAGATATAGGTTAGAGGTTAGAAATGTATGGAATACATATTGCATTAATGAAGTTATATATACATCAATTAACTCAAAAATATATCGAAAAATATACTTTATCTTATTACTATTAGTATTAGGTAATAGGACCTTCTATGTATTAATATAATTTATCATATAAGTTTATGAAGATCATCTTCGAAATAAAATTCTTAGGAAGTTCATTAACGATAAATAACAAATTAGTATAAAACATGTAGTATATTAGAATAGCAATAATTAGAAATATTCTGAAATAGAATGTATACTACAGTCACAGGAACACCCTGAAAACAAACGTTTTAGATAGTAGCATAATAATAGCTATACATAGTTTGGTGATATTTTTTATATATATATATCGGGTTAATAAATTCGTGACTTATGATAATATTCCGAAATTTTAAATGATCCTATTTATTTATTAGGGGGTGATGAAAAAATTGGGTGAGTGCCTTACAGCTTTACTGGCAGTTGCACCATCCCCTTGAAGTTGCCAATCTCTAGACACTTTTGCATTGTCAATAACATATCTCTATATATAATAACAGAGTAATACATGAGGTACCTAGAGAAATATCATATTATTGAAAAAAATACCAACTATAAATTAAGGATATTATAATAGATAACTATATAAATATAACATATTTAAATATTATAGAAATAAAAATATACATAGAGGTTTCAAATGAGCTATGATGGAGGAGTACTGCGATTTATCTAGTTTTGGAATTATACTGGAATCAATTATTTATGATATTATCAGTATATTACTCACTCACCAATGCATGAATAATACAAATATTCATTGTAACATATTTCTCATAATATTAAATTTTATTATCTTATACTTTGATTCTGGTATAAAAGATATATATATAATTTTGCTAACTTCTAGTAATAATTATTTGACTAAACCTGAGAATAAAGATATATTATATATGTTATTTATTTACATAGATTCTAGTTAACAGTCATCGAGGGTGGCAAGGAATTAATAGCTGTTCAACAAATAACGAATGCATCCATAAATCACTATAAAAATTGTGTCCAATATACCTAGGTGTGGTCCACTGCTCATGTCAGACATCAATAGCAGTCATAAAAAGAAAGGCATCTATAATTTTACACATTCATATATACGAGCTATATGTAAAGGAGTTACGGATCTCTCTAAGATATTTACATTAATTTTGCTTCTCTAGAGTTTAGCTATTATTTTATTGATGTCCACGAATTATTACTGATCAAAAGAGAAAATAGAAAAACGAAGCCCCTTGGTCTCCGGAGCAGTTTACAGACAAGTGGGCAAAATAGTGGGCTTTTTCAAGTGGATTTTTTTGTGTAATAATATTTTGCACTTATACTATATATATGTCTTTATATAATACTATATAATATAGATTACGTATTTTCAATATTATATATATATATAAGTACAGTATTATTAGCTATATATAAATAATATATTTTTGTGCATATATGTTTATGTATTATATATATCTATATATTAATATAAATATATATTTATATATATATATATAGAGACTAAATATATAAGTAATGAAATATATTATACTCACTAATATTAATATACTATTATATATAGATTATACTTTATATATATTATATATATATAATATATATATCATATAGATATTATAAGTTATATATATATACATATCATATATTATTATATATATATACTAATAATAACATTATATATATTATATTATTATGATAGGTATATATATATAACTATAATATATATATATATGTATATTACAATATATATCATATATATATATACTATTATAATTTTAGATTGAGTATACTATATAGATTATATATAATACAATTTATATTATATAATAATATATAAAGTAATGTATGGTTTGTAGTCAAATTTACTTAAAAGAAAAGAAAGTTAAAATGAGCTTATAGAGAGTTTAGCAACTATGTATAAAATCAGAGTAATAAATTCTCCTAAAATTTAAATTTTTTTTGATTTTTTAAACTTTTTTAGAAGGAATTTATTCTTAAAAAAAATTTGAAGGAGAGAAACCCAAGTTAGACGAATATATATATCAGGGTTTGTCAAAAAATGGTTTTTTTCGAAAAAACCTCGGAGTAGGAGAAGTTTTTTCTGGAGAATCGGGCTCCCACTCATGTCCAACCCTGTATATATATATATATATATATATATATCCTATCAAGATATATATACTAGTATATATTCAATAAATAATATTAATATCAATAAGATTTAATAATAATATAAGTATAATTATTATATATTAGTATATATATTAATATATATAGATGATATATATTATATATATATTATATATATATTATATACCTTTTTTCTTTTTTACTTATGGTAAATGTTAAAGGGGTATGATATTCGAGTAGAGTAGTAACTATACCCATATATATATATATATAATATATGGAATATGAGAATGTACTTATATTAGAATATATATAGAGGTATATATTTCATTAATATATATCTAATATATATATATCTATATATTAATATATTATATAGATATTATAATTATATATATATATATATATATATATTATTAAGTAACAGCCACGAGCATTCGCGTATTTGTCAGCCAAAACGGCCACGCATCAGCCAGAGCGGCGGCGTAACCAGTCAGCCAAGCAGTCCATATAGACGTATAGGCCACAAAGTTAATTTTGCTATATAATATATATTATATATATACTATATATAATATATATATACCATATTATTATAATATATATTATATATAGATATATATATATATATATAACTGCACACAAAGCCATGGCGGCTTGGAACGTGCACCACTGCGGCACGCAAGCAGTCCATGAGTCGCCGGAGTAGCCAGTCAAGCAGTCCAGTCACAAACAGTATAGGCCAACAAAGTACATCTATGCCATGTATTATATAGTATCATATATATATATATATATATATATAATATATATTATATATAATAATATATATTAGTATAACTATATATTATATATAATATTATTATATATAATTATATAATTAATTATATATATATATATATAGTTATATATATATATATATATTTAATATATTATATTCATTATATATTTATCTATATTATATATTATAATTATATATAAACTGTTATATATACTATAATATATATATATATATATATATATAAATATAACTATTATTATATATATATTATATTATATAAAATTTATATATATATTATTTATATATATATATATATAATATATATATATATATATATATATAATATTAATATATATATATATATATATATATATATATATATATATATATTATATATATTACTATATATTATAATATATATATATATAATATATATATAAATATATAATATATATATATATATATATATATATAATATATTATATATATATATATATATTTTATATATACTATTATATATATATATATAATTATATATTATATATATATATATAATATATCTATATATACTTATATATATATACAGAGCCCTCTTAACCGCTAGGCAAACTAGGCAAAAATGCCTAGGGCGGCAGAATAAGAGGGCGGCCCTAGGTGGCTAAAACGCGGCAGACAACGACAGCGAAAAAAATAAATAACCACCATTAAAAATAACTTTTATATATATAATATATATATATATATATATAGTATATATATATATAGTATATATATAATATATATATATATAATATATATATATATATTATATATATATATATATATTACTTACTTCTTGCCACTGGCCCACCTCAATTGGAGGGCACACTGGCTTCTAGAAGCCGGCACCGCTCTTTTGGCCGTTACCCACAGGTCGAGGAAGGGAAGATATTGAGAAATTATCGCGGGGGCGTCGAGAGCGGAGCACCCAGAAGGAGGTGCCCTATTGTGTCCTGGTGAAAATGTGACATTTGGTGCCAGGTGGGGGAAGGTGACCATTGTCAAGTTTAGATATCTATATTTAATATTGTATGATAGTTTTGGTGGTGAACCTGACCATGCTTCCGGGCGAAGGTCAATTTGGCCTCTTCTGGCCACAGTGTTCTTCTATAAGAGAAAATTTTTTGGGGGTGGGTAGTTTAATAAATTAATATTATGGCTATGTTGTAAGGTACGTGTTTAGTGAGTTTGTGTGTGGATATGTGTAGAGCACATGACTTATTGGGGAGGCGGGGGAGAATATTGTAAAGTGTCATTGTAGAATTTAACGCTGTGAGGAGGCGTGGGGAATTTTAATCTGTGTCGGGGGAGGTTTGAGAGGATTTGGTGACATGGGTGGGTTGGATTTAAAGTTTTCTGGTAGAATTGAGTCCCGCACCATCTCCAGGTGGGTGGAGATAGGGAGAATGTAAGTCTCGTCATGTAAATGTTGAATGGGGGTAGTTTTAGTGCATCCTGTGATAATTCTAAGGGCTGAACACTGGTATAATTTTGGTAATTTTTTTGAGTTTGATTTTGACAGTGTGGGGACCAATGCGGGGGAAAGCGTAGTTTATAATTTGTTCTTTGGAGTTTGGTTTGTAGTAGTGGATAAAAGGGTGGTGTTTCCTGTCACTGAACTTGTGTTGGGTTGGTTCGGAGGGTGTTTAGTTTATGTTCGTTGGGTTGAAGTGATTTGGTCGATGTGGGGGGTGGGAGAACGTCATGTGTGTGTCATAGGGAAGTCCTAATATTTTATGGGGGTTTGAGTTTTAGGGGGAGGGGATTGTTGTTCAAGAAAACTATTGGGGATTGAGGATTGGTGGCGGTCTGTAGTTAGGAGGGTAAACGAAAGATTTGAAGGGGGAAGCGCGGTCATTCTGCCTCTGGATAGTAAACCATGTTTCCTAATTGTTATAATATCTTGGGTGTGGCAAGAGTGGATGTATTTACGTCTGGTGTTGGAAAATGAGGATAATATCGTCTGCGTATATGTGATTAGTTTGGTGGAATAGTGGGTAGGGGTGGGTAGGTCTGCTGTAAAAGATTGAAGAGGAATGGGGAGAGAATGGCGCACTGTGGGAAAACTCCCGTTTTAGAGTAATTTAATAGGGTGGGAGAGATTGTTTTTTGTGGAGAACTTTGGCAAAACGGGTTAGTGAGAAAATTAGAAGCCATTTTTTATCGTGATTTTCCGAGGGGGAATTGCAGGATTTTTTGAATAAGAATATGTGTGGGGACAGTATCAAAGGCTTTATTGATGTCGATTGTTGTGAGAATGGATCTATGGGATGGGATTGGTTGAAACCATTGATGATGTGTTGGGTAAGGGAGGTATGGGCCTGTAGTTATGGAGTGGTTGCTTTTAAAGCCAGTGTTGGAAATTTGGGAGGGTGATGAGAGGGGAAATTTTGTTTTAATATTAGTTTCTCCAGCAATTTACTGATGGAAGAGAGGAGAGAAATTGGGCGGTTAGAGGAAGGGGGGAGTTGGGGTCTTTTTTAAGGTTTGAGTTTGGGAGTATGAAATGCTTGTTTCCAGATTGAGGGTATTTAATTGAATTAGTTGCCAGAATTTGTTGAAGATTTCTGTGATACGGAGGAAGTTGCTTTTTCAACCAGGTGTTGTTGCTGGTGAATTATTAAGGGTTTTGATAGTTTCTGATATCC
The DNA here is from genome assembly GCA_015478945.1 of Trachelipus rathkii. Taxonomy (NCBI): domain Eukaryota; kingdom Metazoa; phylum Arthropoda; class Malacostraca; order Isopoda; family Trachelipodidae; genus Trachelipus; species Trachelipus rathkii. The sequence continues at coordinate 29,364 of JABUQX010048875.1, read as the reverse complement.
TTTTCGATTGTAAAAGGGGGTGGGGGGTTGTGGTCTGAGGGAAGTTTTTCTGTTTGTTTTTTAATTTTCTGTTTATCCGGGGTGGTTTGCGAGAGCGAGAGATATTGGCATAATGTTTTGCTAGGTCGGTCTGATTGTTGTTTTAGGAGATTAGGGAGGGATGTTTATCAGGTTAAAGGGAAAGAGGTTGAATTTCACGTGAGATTGTCTTTGGGTATTTGTAGGTAAATTCTTGTCAGAGAGTTATTATGTTGGTGGTGGGGTGGATTAATGAGGTTGCTCGCAATATTTGGGTTATTGAGTGTTTGTTGTATTTTGGGTTTAGAGATGAGTGGGGGAAAATATGGTCCTGTTTTCGAAAGGGAGTTTCTTTGTTTAATGAGTTGACTGATTTCAGGGGAGAGTTTTGGGGTTATAGGATTTTCTGTGGCCTTTGAGTATGTATAAGTTAGCTGATTTAGTAATTAAGTTATTTAAATTGGATTATGGAGGTGTGTAGGGATGTTGTGTCTGGATTGGTGTGGGATTAATATGTGTTTTGATATGGTCAGTGAATGCTGGCCAGTTTATGCTTTTTTTGTAGTTGTGTAAAAATGTGGTAATCTTTTTTTTTTTTTGGGGGGGTTTGAATGGAAGGGGGTTAGAGTTATAAGGATGGGGAGGTGGTCTGAGTGTGGGTCGGTAGTGGTGTCCCAGGTTAGAGGTGATGTAAGGAGGGAGAACAGAATGTGACATCAGGGGAAGTGGGGGATTGGTTTGCTTGGGGAGGGAAAAAAAGTCAGTTTTTGGATTATTGCAAAGAAGTAGGGATTCTAATTTGTTAAGGATATGGTTACCGTTTCTTGCGGTGGTCGTAGGGGTATCTTTATACCGAAGGCGGAGTGGTGAGCTGTTGAAATCGCCTCGAGAAATAAGATCTTGGAAAATAGTGGTAATTTGATAGGGGGGTGCGAAGTTGTTTGGGGGGGGGAGGATTTTGGGGTTGGTGGGGTGACGGTATATAGAGGTTTGAAGATGTTATAGTAGTCCTGTTCACAGAGTGATGTAACAGGATTGAGTATAAATATAATATGTAATATATATTATATATATATTATATAGTTATTATTTCGCTATGGGTAATATTATAATATATATATACTATATATATATTAATATATATGAGATTATTATTTATATATATAATATAGTCATATATATATATATAATAATATATACTATTTAATTTATATATATATATATATCTATATAATTATTATATATATATTTATTATATAATATTTAGTTACGTATATTAATATATAGTATATATATATATATATAATAGTATATATATATATATTATTTCTTATATAAATATATATTAGTATATATATATTATATATATTAGTACTATAATATATATAATACTATAATATATGCTTTAGGTGAATTTTTTGCTTCGTTCTAGGGCGGAATGAATGTTTAAGAGGGCCCTGTAAATATATATATAATATAATATATATATATATATATATATATATATATATATTATATTATATATATATAATATAATATAATATATATATATATATATATATAATATACTAATATATATATATATATAGTGGACAAAGTTTACGTTACGCCACCCAAACAGGACATCGGATCAAAAAAAAATTTTTCAACAGGTAAGCATCTATGATACATAAATAAATTTTCTAGGGTCGAAATGAATTTTTTTTTTTTTTTTTTTTTTTTTTTTTTTTTTTTTTTTTTTTTTTTTTTTTTTTTTTACCTGTTCTAGGGGCGAAATTATATAATATTAATTTGTCCTTTCTTTACACGGCAATGTAGGGGGCTCGAGCCGACGGGGAACACAGGGGGGGACTTTTTCCATACCCCGTAGGGGAGGGGCGGAGGAACCCCGGGACAACGCAAATACCAAAGAGCGGGTTCCGGAGACCCCTCCCTCGGAGGGGGGAAATAGTCCTACCCATACGTTTCCCGGAAAGGCGAGAGACCCCGACCCTGCCATCGGTGCGGTATACACTTGGGTAATTTTTTAAGATTTTTTTTTTTTTTTTTTTCTTTTTTTTTTTTTTTTTTTTTTTTTTTTTTTTTTTTTTTTTTTCCGACCCTAAAACGTCTATTTATGTATCATAGAGGCCTACCTGTGAAAAATTTTTTTTTGATCGGCTCCCGTTCCGTGTGGGCGTTAAGTAACTTTACCATATATATATATATATATATATAATATATTATTATTATATATATATATATATATATATACTATATATATGGTATATTATATATATATATATATATAAGTATAATATATATATATATATATATAATATATATATGTATATATAAAATATATATATAGTATATATATTATAACTATTATGTAGATATAATATATAATATATATATATTATATATATATATATATATATATATATATTATATTATAGTAGGGAATGCCCAGACTTTCACTGCAGTCTGAACAATTTGAAAACTCCAGGCTTTGTTCGTTGTGGTGCTGTGCGGTGTGGGAAAGTACGGCGTCGGCCAAGACTATTTCCAATTTATTAACCAAATGTTTAAGTATATATTATATAATATGCGTATTATATATATATATATATATGTATATATATATATATATATATATATATATATATATATTATAATAATATTATTATATATATATATATATATATATATTATATATAATATATTATATTATTATTATTAGTATATATAGTAACTGTGGTTATTTCCACACTAAAGAAAAGTACCCGCAATGATATCTCTAAAACTATGATAGGTACAAGAAAACTAATATCATATATGGAATAAGCGTATAAAATTTGTATAGAATTTTTTTTTTTTTAAATATATCTCCCAAACTACGATAGGCACAAGAAAACTAATAAATATATGGATCAGCGTTATGAATTTGTTGAAAAAGGAAAAAAAAAATTTTCATAACTATAACATATTTGGAATCAGCGTTATGAAATATTTACCTTTTTTTTAGGAGGCTCGAGCCGACGGTGGGACAGAGGGGGACGAAGTCCCCCGCCTTCCCCCAGGAAGCCAGAGACCCCGACTCTTTAATCTTTGCAGTTTTACCCTGGGTGTATTCCTTTGTTAAAAAAAATTCCTCGTTTTCATACAAATTTCATACACTGATTCTATATATGTTATTAGTTTTCTTGTACCTATCGTAGTTTTGGATATAAGAAAAAATCATTTTCCATACAAATTTCATACGCTAATTCCATATATGTTATTAGTTTTCTTTTACCTATCTTAGTTTTAGAGATGTCATGCGGGTACTTTACTTATTTTCACCATATATATATATATATATATATATATATATATATATATATATATATATATATATATATATATATATATATATATATATATATATATATATATATATATATATATATATATATATTTATATATATTTATTTATATATATTATATATACAAAAAAGATATATATATATAATATATATTAGTTTATATATATATAGTTTATATATATATTAATTTAAAGCTATATTTTTTATTTACCAATACTTCTATTTTTATTTTTCATTGACTATTATAAATATATATATATATATTATATATGATATATTATATATATTGATATATTTATATATATATATTATATATATATATATATATATATATATATATATATATATATATATATATATTTACATAGATTCTTCCTCCGTAAGCAAAGGAAATGAAACGATTCCAGTTACGATGCTTTTTGAAGGAGACATAATTATGAATTCTGATAAAACCACCCCATTAACAACCACCGAAATATGGGATGAGGGGATTGTTCTCTTCGATTTTGAGGATGATTTTGGTACTGTTTGATAATTTGTTTAAACGCAGAGATGCAATAAACGTGAAACTTCTTTTATTTAATTGTCGATCATTGTGGCACTATTCTAGTAAATTATTTATTAACCAAATAATTGTGCTTCATTGTTTATTTCGTACGTGATTTGCACTTCATTATTCAAACTTAAAAACATCATAGTTTTAAAATATTCGCGTCATATTTTTTAAAGATTTATTATTCATGTTGTAGATATGGAGTTTCAATCCCTTGTTGCAAATGCAATGGAGATTCTTTCTTTTCAAACATGCATTATGTTTTTACCAAGATATCGTAAAGAAAAAGACTATGTGAAAATTGTAAGAAGGTAAGGTGAATAAAAACTATTCTTATGATTTTGAATTATAATCTTTGAGTTCTTGGCATTATTTATTTTTGAAAAATATTAGTCAACGGAGGGAATAATATATATATTTTTATTTGTTATTAAGTTTCAAACAATTTTAAGCCAAAGTAAGTGCACAGACAGTTACAAGTCAATAGATTCAAGAAAATGTTACATAATATATGAAGTGAAGATTTTAATTTTTTTTATCCTTATATTTAAAAGATAATTTTAAACAAGCGTAATTTCATAGTCATACAGGTGTTTGCTATTCCCATTGCGGTCGTAACGGAGGAGAGCAAATATTAATGCTTGGTGAACGTTGCTTAGACCAAGGAACTATTCTTCACCATCTGTATCACACCATTGGATTTCTTCATGAACACTCAAGACCCGATAGAGATAAATATGTTGCAATTATCAATGAAAATATTATGTATGGTTAGATCTTATCAGAACTTTTATATTTAAAACTCAAAAGAACCGATATACAAATCAGATTAATGTTTAAATTCAATTATTTTATATTTTCAGATCACAGAAAAGACTTTGAGATAAATAAATTCAATCATAACTTGAGTATACCTTACGACTACGAATCTATCGTCCACTTCAAGCGAGATGCATATAGTGAAGTTAACGATCCTACAATATCACCCAAGGTAAGATTGAAAAGAGAGAAACTGGGTAATTTTAGCTCTCTTTTTTTATATTACTGGAATGGCGTTTGTATTTTGGACGTTTTCATATACTATTCTTTCTTATGTTTAATTTAAAATATAAATTAACGTAAACTTGATTTTTTCCTCCCACTAAGATAATTTTTTTAAATGAATTTTAATAAAAGTTGCTTTACTTTCAACATTATAACAAATATAAAATATTCTTAAGGGATAAAATATCTATTTAAAAGTAGGAAAAGTTGTTCTACACTTTCCAGTCCATTTTATTCATTTTGCATTTAGGTTTGATTAATTTTGTTTATTACCTTCAAGCAACTATTTAAAAGTAACTAGGTTATTTAGTTAATCAATAGTTATTAATTCTTCCTATTTCTTTATTTTTACAGGATTTTGAGTACCTATTCACAATCGGAACTGCACAAATTTTGAGTGACAAAGATATTGAGAGGGTTGAAGCAAAATACAATTGCTCTGAAGAGACTTACTGATATTTTTATAAATGAAAATCTTTGCTATGAATTAAATATAAATATTTAGAAAAATAAAAATTTCAAATTATTAAGATTTTGTTTTGGGCATTATGTTAATTAATTATTAAAAGTTTTATTACTATCTTCTTAAAATTTTATGAAGAATAAGAAGCGTTGTAAGATCTTGAATGTTAAAAATAGTGTTTTTGTGGCACAGAATATATATATATATATATATATATATATATATATATATATATATATATATATATATAATATATATATATATATATATAATATATATATTATATATATATAAGATATATATATTATATATATAAAAGTACTTTGAAGTAGTATTTATTATATATTATATATTTAAATGTTTGAATTTATTTAATTTTTCAAATTTTTTTTTAAATAATAACATTTTAAATTTAATATATACATAAATAATAAGTAAATAATCATTTTTTGAAAAAATGATATTACTGTTTTTTAGCTCAAGCCAATGTCACTCTTCCGTGTTCGAACAAACTATATTTATATAGATGGGTAACAACGATATCCGATACCTTACGATTATCGGATAAAACAATCGATATCTGATACTCAAACCGGACTATTACCATTTTTATTATTATTTCTGTTTATTCCAAAAACCTTATGCTCCGTCACAACAGCTGATCAAAATAATTGTAAACAAATGTTCGTTATGTACAAAATTCGTGCTAAAACTGGATTAACACAAAGATTAATAATAATTAATAATAATAATTAATAATAATAATTAATAAAAATTATTAATAATAATAATTGGTATTATTCTATATTTGAATCAGTGCATATTTTCTGAAAAAAATTTCTAAGTTCAAAAAAATTTCTAAGTTCAGAAAAGTTAAGTTAAGTTAAGTTAAGTTTTTTAAGAAAATTCTTTAGTGGCAAGCTTCTGGAATTATGCCAGAAGCTTGCCACTAAAGAATTTTCATAAAAAACTTAACTCAACTTTTCTGAACTTAGAAACTTTTTTGAACTTAAAATTTTTTTTCAGAAAATATTATACGAATATAAAGATGATTGATTCAAAAGAATTTATTAACCCTTTGATACCGTATGATTCCTCTTAGTCTCATGAATATTTCAGGCTATTTTGACCCTTATAATACGAGTTTTTAAGGTTTATTTGGCATTTTCTGATTCACAGAGCTTGGATTTCGTAAGCAAATGTGAAAAAAGTTTGAAATATTTCACAGTTCACTTGCAGTAGCTGTGCAAAGTGGACGCTTTTTGAAAATCTGCGAAATCTTGCAATCTTTGCAGTTGCAATTTTGAAAAAATTTATTAAAAATAAACAAGGGACTTCGTTGATTCGAAAAATATTTTGGTCGACGTCACTGATGGTGGTAATTAATGATTTTGTTAAAAAAAAAATTTAAATACTTTATTTGCTCCATACTAGGGCCT
>JABUQX010048875.1:15000-20000 GCA_015478945.1 Trachelipus rathkii | reverse complement strand
TACCTTTGATAACTGCTTTGGAGGAAAGAGGAATGCTATGTTTGTTGACAATTATACCAAATCGAATGAATTTTGAAGGCAGACAGAAAGCTAAAGTCGGAAGGTAGGGGAAACTACGATACTTGTGTCGAACAAAAGACAGACAGCATCGCAGTAAAAGGGTTGGACAATAAGTCTGTAAATGTTGTTTCAAATTATGCGGGTGGGGATCTAGTAGGTAAATGCCGTCGATGGGACTCTAAAGTTAGTATATCCTCAGCATATGTTCTTGAACTAACAAAGGGAACTATAAGGTATTTATGACAATTGGTTCCGACATTAATAATTGAATTGTACAGGACAGATTTTAAATCAAAAAGTGGTACATGAGGATTTTTTTAACCTGCTGGACTGAGAGTAGTAAACGCCTGGCTGTTATACCGCCGTGTAAACTTCAATAAGGGTAAGCTCTACCAGTTATGCAACTTCAAGGGCGACATAGCATCTGGGCTGATATGTGCCGGAACTAATAAAAGAGGAAGATCTTCAAATTCCCCACAAATTCCGAAAAAGAGAAAGCTGGTTGCTGTTCGCCCTGCAGTCTGTAAGGATTGATGAGGTAAACCATTTACAAGATTGGGGTCAAGAAAGGAAACGCTGTAAGCATTGCATAAAAAACTATGAACAAAATGCATAAAGTGCGACGTATATTTGTGTTTTACAAGGGAGAGAAACTGTTTTATCGGTTTTCATTCCAGGTAAATATTTTAGATATTGGAATGACCACACCTCGCTTTGAAAGCCCTCCACCGCTTATGGTCTATACGTCCAATGATACGCTCACAGGATTATTAATATATATATATATATATATATATATATATATATATATATATATTATATATATATATATATATATATATATATATATATATATATAATATATATATTTATATATATAATATTTAATATATATATATATATATATATTATATATATATATATATTATATATATATATATAATATCAAATATTTCCAAAAGTCTAAATTTGAATAAAAAGAAATTGCAGTTATTTGTTACGACGATCTAAACTCCGTGAGATGCCGTATGGCATCACCCTATTTTTGGGCATAGGGCATCAAAAAAAAAAAAAAAAAAAAATCAAAACGCCTTATTAGAGGTCTAATGAAGATATTAAAAACAAAAAAAAATTTATTTATAAGCGGAATCACTCACTCGGCATCAAAGGGTTAATACACTACTATGATTAGCATTTCTTAGGAGCCAAGCACAAGTGACAAAAACGATAACGGCTTATCTATTACCGGACGGCATAACTCCTTTGTTGGTGAGGTCCTCCCTCAAAAACAAAACAAAACAAAAAAACATTTCGACGCAGGAGAGTATCACCACCGATTTTTATATAAATCACAGGATATACTCTAAAGAAATAATGATGAAGAATAATGAAAACGAAACTCGTCCATCTCTTTAGGAAAAAAAAAGTCACAGCCTCTCAAAGTTGTTAAAACTCTCATAGACTTTTCATTTTTGATCCATCAGGGTTAGGTCTCATTTCAGGCCATCTAGTTCAGGTTATGATAAGTTTTGTTAGGTATACACAGAAAATCTATGTATACTTTAACAAATCTTATCATAACCTGAACTAGGATGGCCCTAAAATGAGCACGAGGCCCACCAATTTTTTTTAATAAGAATGCCTATGGGAAAATTTTAAACTTTGAGAAGCTCTAACTTTTTTTCCTAAAGACCTAAATCATTTTTGTTTTTTTTAAGGTTCATTATTATTATTTTGTTTAGAGTATATTCTGTGAATTTTTTTTGGTAATTGTTACCCAGAGGGTTGTCACCCCCGATTTTTATGAAAATCAACAGTTTACTCTAAAAAAAAGTAATAATGAAGAATAGTGAAAACGAAAATTGTCGCTCTCTTTAGGAAAAAAAGTTACAGCCCCTCTAAGTTGTTAAAAATCCCATAGACTTTTCAATATTGATCGATCCAGGTTAGGTCTCATTTCAGGCCTCTAAGTCAGGTTATGATAAGTTTTGTTAGGTATGCACAGAGAAAATCTATGTAGAATTAACAAATCGGTAATAGTTGAGTTTAACAGATTCTGACGAAATATCGATATTTTTTTCCGATAATCAGTTTTTTTTTGTATCTTTTAGAGCCCCATGTCAAAGTTACTAGAACAGTTGCTGGCCAAACCCTGTCTCTCTATATAAATTTAATGAGCCAACGCAAAAAAAAAAAAAAAAAGGAAAAAAAAGAGATGATATATGGAAAATAACGAAAAAATGTCATTTATAAAAAATCGTAAAAAGTTGCCAGGTAATGGTGAACGTTGCTATATATATATATAGTCTGGTGGGGTGCTTCGTGATGGTTTCAATAAAGAAGTTACTACCATCAAATATGTAAGTTATATTGTCATTTACTAAATATCAAAAAATATGTTGATATGCACTCTATAATATATAGTATTATTGATTCATTTAACAAATTATTAAAAAAGATATTAATAAAAAACCTGAAATCATAAATGCCCCCACCAGGGGGGGAAAGATGATGGTTTGGGGGTGCATTATGATGGTTAAATTTGGGTGTTAAAAAAATATTTTAAATTGAAGTTAAAGGTATATATAATATATATATTATATATATATATATCATATATATATATATATATATTATATATATATAAATAATATTATATATATATATATATATATAAAATATATATATATATATATATATATATATATATATATATATATATATATATATATATATATATATATATATATATAATATATATCACACTGCTACCTTATTTTTAATTGTTTTTGTAGTTTGGATGTAATTTTATAAAAATTTTATTTCTTTTATTTACATTTTTAATTTAAAGTTTTATTATTAGTTATTTGCAATTATTTAGTTAATATAATCTATTATTATTATTATATTATATTATATAATTATTAGCTATATTAATTTATATTATTTTTTATTTTTACATTTTTATTATCTTTTGGAATGTTTGATGACATTTCAAATCATTAAAGTATAAAATGCCTTTTCTTATGGTGGGTAGTTCTGGACCATGGAATATGAAGCTGCTTTTTATTATATCTATTTCTGAAGTATCCTTCCAGTTCCAATCTGCAGGGTCACTCGCAACTGAATGTTTCTTCAAGAATTTCATTTCAATCTCACTAACATCACTGTTGTCATCATGTCTGAATACTTTTAGGACCTTCCCCCAAAAGTATTTAGGTGGTTTTGGTTCTGTGTAAAGCACTGCATAGTATTTATTTTCAGATTCGTTTGTTATACGGGGTTTTGTTACACCTTCATGTTGTGATTGCTCTTGCACCATACCATCATCATCTTGTTCTACATTCGATTCCTCATCAAATTCATCTACAATATCAGATGATCCACTTGTTATTGATATGTCAGATTCGGATGTTGTCTCCTCAAGGACTTTATTTCTAATCTTTCTTTTCTTTGCCTGTGAGCTTCCAGAGACTGATACACTTTTGGGTCTTCCTCTTACACCTTTCTTTTTCATGTTCAATTCTTTATCTTTCAATGCTTGAAGACATTTTTCCTGAGATAATACAAGAGCTTTGGTTTGTATTGCCCTTCTTGATTTATTTTTCTCACCTACTGCTCTACCTCGTGCATGGAGAATCTCTTCCAGACTTTTCTCATGTATGGGTTCAAATGTTAATTTCATTTTGGGCCCCATTCTCCTATTTAACTCCTTCATCAAATCTTCTGTTCTTACTGGTTTTAAATATCTGGTGAGTGTTTCTGGAGAGAGCATCTGTGATTCTGATGACCTCTCTGTCATTGCAGGTGGTAATGCCTTTGATGTTGAAGGGGTATTAAATGATGTTTCTACAGGTGCTGGTGTTTCACTCCTTTCTTCAATTTCCTCAACATTTCTTTCTACATTAACTGTTTCCAAAATTCCTTCCAAATCTGCATTATTGTCTGAGGTTAATGGTTTCCCTCTTTCTACCCATGCATTGTAGGTTTTTATTTTTTTTTCATTTAATCGCTTAACATCATACTCACTAGCATTAAATGGAAATATTCCAGTCTTTTTAAACCCTGATATTATATTGACTGAAGAAAGACCTCTTTTCCATACTTTGCACAATAACTCTACAAACATATCTTTCCTTAGCGGGGCATTTGCACCAGTGTCACTGACATATTTTGTAAGCTCTGTGTCATAATAGCTTTTAAGTGGAGCGAAGCATGCTACGTCTAATGGCTGGAGCTGATCTGTACAATGAGCTGGAAGCTTCATCAATACTATTTTTTCCTTAATAGCTAATTCTATCGTTTTAATACTAGTGTGGCTTAAATGACCGTCCATTATGAGTAATATTGGCCTTGTATCTTTTGTTAAATTTACAAAATGATCAAAAAATTCCTCAAACACCTCTTTTGTCATCCATCCATTTTTTGAAACTGAATACAATATACCTGGTAATACGTCTTTCCCTCTTCCTATCCATGACTCCAACATTCGTTTTCCTTTATGTACAATCAATGGATCCAATGCATTTCCATTGGCACAACAACATGCCAGGACAGTAATGTTTTCTCTGTTGCTTCCAGGAGTAACTCGTAGAGTTTTCTTTCCACAACTTCCAATAATCATTTTTTTGGTTGGATCCAAGGGAAACCCAGTCTCATCTAAGTTCCAGAAACACTCTGGTTTATCCTCAATACCAAGTTCTTTTATTTGATTTTCCAACTGGTTATAGAAGTCATAAATTATGAATGGATCACCAGTAACTCCCTTTCTGGCTTGATTTATTTGCGTTCCTCTTTTCAATTTAAAATTGTGACGTTTCAGAAATGCATTCGCCCAATCATATCCAGGTTTGTCATTTTTAAATTTTGTGACAATGTTATTTTCAACAATGTAATCATGAACAATATCCTGTAACTCTTCAGTAGTTGGACTAAGTCCC